>CAUJNA010003355.1:142500-315000 GCA_963377175.1 Effrenium voratum
CGGCTGGTGCGCTGATGCGACAAGTTCTCGTGGCAAAACATACCCGGCTTCGTAGCATCGTCGCGATTAGCAATGACACTCAGAAATCGAGAAGCGTCAGAAGTTACGCAAGGCGCAAGGCGCTTCGGCAAGCATGCATTTAAGTTTGGTTCTGCGGTGCTGAGGCGAGTGGTGATGCTGGCGACGCAAGAAGCCAAGGAAGCCACCATTTTTAGCTCATGATTCATTCTGCTGGGGACGCACACTCCTAAGCAATGGTGCATGCTCATGGGAATGGAGCCCACGACAATCGCATGCCCGGAAATCCCCAGCTTCTCGACCAACATAGCACCCGTGGAAGAGGCCTGGAAGATCATTTTTCCTCTTGAACGGACCCCGTCGAATGCCATGAGAGGGAGGGTAGCTATTCTCTTCGTTCGCTGTTCCGAACACGAGCTCTCAGCACCCGGTAAAGCTAAAGGAGTCGTCCAAGGCGTGTTTCTCTCAAAGCGGATATGGTCTGCACATATGCTTAGGGTCCCGAAGAATCTTCGAGTCAACCTTGATCGCGACAATTGGTCCGCCTGCCTTGGAGCTCGGACGGTTTTGCTCCTGGCAACTGGAAGCTCAGTCTTGAGCGAGTGGAAGAGCACGGGTTCGGCTGCATTCCAAATCTGGGAACATTTGGAAGGCTTGGGGAGCCAGATTCAGTGGTAGTGTTCTTCCATGTGCCCTATCATTCCTCTAAACATATGACCCCCCAAGCAAGGGACAATTCCCTTCAATGCGCAAACAAGGTGATGTTCAAAATCACTCAAAAGTGACATTTAGGGATGCTACTCAAGATCCCACGCTCAAGTGCGCCTGCTAGCCCGCTAAGTCGCAGGGGCTTCGTGTAGAATCCTTTGGCTTTGTCTCAAAACGGGTCAGTCATCCTCTGGGTTCAAGGCTGTTAGAAATGACCACTTCTGTGATACAACGAAAAGGGCTTCCCAAAGGCTAACCCCACCATATATATAAGGGGCAAGATTCCTTTGTATCACACAAGTTGTTGGATAAACCCCGAGCGATCGCACGCCCCATCTCTGGAATGGTTGCCCTCCCCTTTTCACCAAGCCTCAAACTTGCTGGTCACTAATGTGGTTGAATGAACCGTTGTGGGATTCCCGAATAAAGGACAGAAACCAGTTGGATGGTTTTTCTCGGGAGGTCATTCCATTTCTCATTCGCCTCTCGGACCAAGCAAACCTCAGTTGTTCAGTGACCCTGGACAAAAATAATAATTGGAACCCTTTTTTGGGCTTGGACCCTTTTTTTGTGGGGCCACCAAAAACAGGGGGAAAAAGGAAAAAGGGGGCCACTGAACTGAGAAACGACCCCCCCCAGATCCTGTGGCGCTACTCCCTGGAAGGCGAGAAGAGGGCTCGACCCCACCTGGCGCGGGCGACTTGGCGAGCCGATCCGGCGCTCGCTTTTTTCAGGGAGCCGCAACCCGAAGATCTGAGAAAAAAATTGGGGTTCCAAATCTGGTGGACCCCATTTTTGCGTACAAAAAGACCTTTGAGGGGGTTTCACCCATGCTGTTGGGAAAAACAAATGGTTGTCAAAGGGGACGCCTGAAAGCAACCAGTGATTTTAGAAGACCGAGTACTCTTTGGTGAGAAAGACCCAGATGGCCATGCACTTCCATAGGGCTCTGCCTTGAAGTGCTGAACATGAATTCCCACCTGAAGGATCTCCACCAAAGGGCCCCATGAAAATACACAATCCCAGTGATTCCATTTCCCCATCCACCAATCAAGTGACCAACCGAAGCACCTGAACACAATAATATGCGCCTGCTTTTCTGGTAAGTGGGATCCACGAAAAAAGGCTATACCACACTCGAAATCTCAGCTCAACCTCGGGTTTGGCTGCAAAAAGAAAAACAAGAACTCGGTAAGAGCTTGCCATCCGGCGAAAGCCGCCCGTTTGGCAAAAAAAGAGAGATGGACATGAGCAGAACACCCCACTACAGGTTGACATGGGCCTTACATAACCTGTGAAACCAGATAGAACACTGACTCACATGCCCCGTTGATCATCGGTTTTGGGCGTCACATGCTTTGTGCCTGGTTGCTTTTGACCCACCGGAGCAAAGGCGCCTCGCTCTTCTTCTGATTCGACGGAGTCGCCTGGCAACTTCCGAAGGTTTTGAAACTCAGCGTCCAAGCCATAGGAAACTGGGGAAGCCACAAACACAGGTACCTGGAGTCTCCATGACCCTTTAAAAATGGTTGGTCATTACCCAAAATAAAGGGGTCATGAACCCATTCTTAAAGGGTCATGGAGACTCCAGGTACAAATACATACCCTGTCTGGCGCACTGGCCATGACTCCTTAGCCCAGCTGATTTCAAGGCTTGTAATTAGCTGTTCGGAGCAATCTGGAGTCATGCTTGTAAGTAACGCAAACATATGTTGCAATGATCAGACTGCACCTCAGCGTTGCAAGCAACGGCCGGCCGAAGGCGCCTCTGGCTGCATCTTCTCGACAAAATCCCTGCCGAGCGAGCGTCTCGACGATCTTTGCCCCGGCCGAACAGCTGGCATTTCAGGCAGGCCACGCGCCACCGTTTAGATGGGGCCTCCTTTTCATCTTCACTCCATTTGCGTTTTCGTCCCCTGGAAAAAATGAACGTGAAGTCGATTCCCTTTAAAACAAACAGGGGAAATCAGACATACTAATTTCAGCAAATGGAAGATATTCACTCCAACTGCACAGCCACATCCCAAATACGAGGAGCTGCCTTCGGCGACTTGACCAACTCTCACCCTCTAATTCTGTTCGTCGCAGTCCGCCTCTTTTTCCCGAGCCCTCGAGGCTATGCGTTGCTGCTTCAATCTTGCATCCCATATCCTCGCATCCATCCCCCCAAAAGCAATTTCACAAAAACTTCAAGCTTCTGGCCCCAGAACTTTACCACGGTCAAAGTCACCACTTGGTGAGTTAAAGGGAAGCAGCCCCAGTTGATGGCTTTGACAATTCCGAGACGCTGTCAAACTCATGACACTCATATTGTATGTGTATGGATCAGAAGCGAACACCATATGGCTGTGGCTCAAAAACCCGGTACCCAAAAGGGAACCCTGGTAAATGGAAACATGGACCAAAACCTGCGGTTTGCCCCTCCTGTTCAATTTTTGAGCCACACCCATAGTTCTTCGTTAGTTAGAATCAACATAACGACCCCAGATCCACCCCCCGATATTTTTCGCGGCGCTCGCGGGGATCCCGCGGCACGCCTACGCTCCTTGGTCTCCAAAAGCGCCAGCTGCCGAAGCAAGGCCGCACCCACCTCAGCCGGAAGTTCCGTTCAAACAAAACACGCGTTGAAGCTGGCTGGTTGAAGGGCAGCACGAATTCAACATCAATCAAGCCATTTCACCCATAAAGGCAGGTGGGCAAAGCAACTTGGATGGCCATGTTCGTGTCCCCGAAGTCCCCAAGAAACTCACCGAAAGGGTACTAGTACCACCGGGTTGGAGATCCACCCCGGACTGGGTTCCACTGGCCGAGCCTGCTGCTTCAAGGGGTTTTGCGATAGAGCACACCAAGCATTTTTGGGGGGCCGGGGCCATCTTGAAAAACTTGAAAAGCAGGGTTCTTAAAGGCTATTCTCAAGAGTCACCTGCTTCATGTGGAACCTCTTGCAAACAGGAAAAGGTGGGAATCCAATGTTGCGAACGCGTATTGTGGAAGGAACCCTCAATTTAGGCCCCCTCCAAAAGAATGGGCTGACACAGACCCTTAAAAAACAGAAGAAAGACCAGAACCCGTCCAAGGTGAACCAACAACACGGAGAAAACGGGCCAACGGCTCGCTTCCTTTGCAGCTTGGGGCACGATGACCAGCACTAAGACGTCCAACCGCGAGGCGCTCCCAATCTTGATGGCACCCTGAGTGAGCTTTGGGCTGAAACCAAAAGGACCGAACTCAACAATCATAAAATTATTTGGGGTGCCCCCCTGCAGGGGTGCCCCCCTTTGCGTTTCACAGGCACACCAACAAGCTTCTATCTGCACGCTGTTTGCTTGCTGATAATTGTATGAAACAACTTGCTAGGGTCCAACTTTGGCATGGATGTGGTTGTCGAAAAATATAGTAAGGTGTTTTTTAAGGTCCAAATTCTCAGGGTCCAACTTTGGCATGGGTGTGGAGCATGGAAGGACCGACCTCAACCAAATTTTGAGGGTCCAACTTAACCATACTGGGGTTGCGAAATCCGTGGTCCAACTTTGACACACATACAAACTTAGCGGGTGGTTGTCAAAAATATGGTAACCCCAAAATGGCTTGCCCGATCGGTAAACGGAAACATGGATGATTTTCCCCTGCGGTCCAATTCCTGGTGGTTCAATTCCGAGCCATACCCACATACGAGAAACCAGAAGGACAACCAATTATGGGTCATCATGAAAGGTACATCTTAGGGATCAAAATCATATGTTTGAAACACACCATGGTGTTGCGGCTGGTTTTGGGGTTGGCTTGTCAAAAAAAAACCCAACATCCGATTTAGAGGCCCTTGTGGGCGTGCGCTTCTTGCTTTGATTCGGAAACCAAGAGGCACACCGCATCACCCGGTACTTTCAGACCCCTTGAATCACATTTTACGTTGGTTTTAGGTTGGAAACGGGATTCTCTTGAAATTTGCGCTTCACAGCTCAAGGATTTAAGTCTCTGAACAAGTTTTCGTTTTTGAGGGTGTCCTTCCTACCTTGGTTTGAAAGGAAACCAGAAGGAACCCCACCATTCGTTCCCTATTTTGAGACGCAGCGGGGAATCACGCGAAACTACTTACATGGATGCCGCTCTTTTGACACTGTTGCGGACAGGTTTGATGAGCCTGGGCCAGAAAAGCCTGTATCAACAGGCCTCTCGCCATTTTCTGGCTATTGAAAGATGTATGCAGAAGGCCATCTGTCACTTATTGAGCTTTTGCTTATGTGGCAACTGTTTGCGCCACAAAGCACATCTGCCTCAGGGAAGGGAGGGCGGGACCGAAAAAAACTGTGGCAACATGCAATGCGAGCTGAATCCATGCTTGTCATGGATGCCGCTCTTTTGACACTGTTGCGGACAGGTTTGATGAGCCTGGGCCAGAAAAGCCTGTATCAACAGGCCTCTCGCCATTTTCTGGCTATTGAAAGATGTATGCAGAAGGCCATCTGTCACTTATTGAGCTTTTGCTTATGTGGCAACTGTTTGCGCCACAAAGCACATCTGCTACTCTCAAGGTTGGCCCAAAGGCGGCGCAGCTGCAAAAGGGGCCATGAGCGAGGCCGCATGGCCGGCCAAGTTTCGAATTCGATGGCGCGAGCTCTCTTTGAGCCGCGCGAAAAACATCTGACCCGTAACATCCTGAATGTAGTGTTCCAAAGTTGCCTGTTGGCGCCACCGGCCTCTCCACATGACTTTCTGCAAATCCTCTGTCATGTGAAAAAGCCATGTAGCACCCGATCCGCGCAGGGCTTTCGGCGTCACGCCGTTGTCACGCTCAGCAACGGGAAGACCCAAGTTGCTGAACACATCGTTCCAGCGGGAGCGAAATTGAGCCGCGGAAGCTGCAAATAGCGGCGTGCCCGATGGTAAGTCACGAAAGAGCCCCTGCAAAAATCGGACAGTGGCAGCGTCAGAGATTTTGGCATGTTGCCGCTGCAAAAATCTGCGCGTTTTGGAATTCAGAATGCAAACGTAGGCCACGGCCTCATCAGAAATCATATCGCATGGCAAAATCAAATGGCACCGCTGCAGCGGCAGTATCTCCCCCGGGCGTAGCAGGGCATGAAAGCCTATGAGGATGGCAGCTGCGAAACGAGGCCAACTCCACAGAAGGCTGACTGAAACTGCGGCCCGAAGAACAACTTCGGGGAAAACCATGCCACGCTGCACAGGCTCCACTTCCTCCCAACGCGTCAGCAACTTCCAGGCAGCACTGAAGAAAGGGCGGAAATGCCCAAAACGATCAGCTGTGCTGTTGATGGCTTCTGCAAAATCATACTTGGAGCGGCCCGTGTAAAACAAGAACCTCCCAAATGCTTGGAGCGCCATCCCCAGCAAGAGCCCTGACTGACTGATTGCTGCAAAATCGGCATCCAGGGTACATGAAGTCCAACCGACCAGTTCATCGTGCAAACGGTCACGCCGACAACGAGTGGCTGGGCGAAGGCCAGCAGTGAGAGCGAGGTCCACTTGCTTCCTGGCCTCACACGCCACGCGCTTGCTTCGGGGCATGGATCTGGCCAGACAAACGAATGAGCCTGGCCCAGCCACTTAGAGGCCAGAGCAATGCGTCAGCAGCCCGCACGGCATCAAAAGCAGCAAGCTGGCCAGACTGCATCGACAGCAGCCATGCAGGCGCATGCAGGGCGGGCGCCCGGAGCCGGACACCGCGTGAAGGGTCGTCAGCAGGATTGTGTTTGCTAGGAATGTGGATTCCAGAGGGGTACAGGTTTGCACCAAGGAGGTAAGGAATGACAGACCCCAGGTAGCAATTCAAATGTTGGCTGCTGGATCTTCCTTTTGCGTTGCACCCTTGAACAACCTGGCTGTCCAACAAGACACAAAACCGGCTGCTTGGCGCAACTTTGGCCATGTGTTTGATGAGGCTGCGGTATGCAATCTCCTCGTTGACATTAATGTGATTGTGCTTTTTGAACCTGTATTGTATGAGCGTCTGCCACCGGAGGGAAGACGCAAGCTCAACAACCCACTTGCACTGCCTTACCTTGCTGCGGTGGGGTCGGCACGCCTCCTTGTCAATTACCGCAACATACTGCTGAACCATAGCATGCATTGCTGGAATGGGGTAGGCCATAGAAAAGTCTGCCAAGGCTTGTCCAGGTTCGGGTTCTGTTCCAAACACATGCAAGCAGCTAGGTCGGCAACAAGCTTTGAAAACGGCAATGGTCTCCGGCGTAAAGGTTTTGCCAAGGCGAAGATGTCTCCCTTTCAGCGGGCACCGGCAGCTGTCTGACAGCCGAAGCAACTGAGGGCAGTTGACTAGCCAGCGCGTCCCTCGTTCAAAGGGGGTACCGTAGTTGCAAAACGGAAACTGTAAACTGTAAAAGCCTCGAGCACGCAGACGTCTGAAAATATCCAGGTCAAACATGAGAGAGTTGCGAGGTTGCTCAACTGAAGCCCAGATGCCATACCGCGCGCACAAATGTAATAAAAAGGCAGTGTAAATTGCCAGGGTATTTCCCTCTCTTGTAGCGCGGTCGTGGACGCAGAAACCAAATGGGCATTGCTTGGATCTGAGTGGGGGACAGTTCATAGTACCAAAAGTGGAGTGCGGTGCGCCAAAATGAAATATACGAACCACTCGTCTGCATATCAAGCCGACCAAGAAGAGTATGGTGGATGGAACCAGGACATTTTGGGAAAAGGGGTCCCGTGTCACTTCATACCCATCATGAACACGAAAGCCAGCAAAACGGAAAGCTGCAGAAAAGTTGCCGTGGCCCTTAAAAACTTCTGCGAAATCCCAAAGAAAACCTTCAGCAAGAGACTGAGGGAGAGAACTGGCGGTGGTAGGGGCAGCAAGTTCCTCCCCAAACTCCTTCAAGTAGGCGCCCAAAAAGGATTCTTTGTGAGTGTAAAAGCCCTTGTGGTCAGCAACACGCCAGAGCTCAAGCGAGGCTGCCGCGCCAATCTGCGCCTTTACGACTCCAGCTCCGTGAAGAGAAGCGTCGGTTGCAAAAAGACAAGGAGCAGGGCGAGCACGTAGATCAGTTTGCATGTAAGGAGCAAAAGCTGTGAGCAATAATAACTCTTGCTTTGCAATGTGGCTCAAAACAAAAACCTCGTGCTCGCCAAGCTGCTTTCCCTCATGAAAAACGGTATTGAGCAGGCACATCAGTGGACGTCTGTAAAGCAAGACAAATATCCAGCACCCCACCAGCGTTTCCAGGATGTTTCTCGTGCAGACCCCAAGAAGAACAACCTCGAAGGTGATTTCGCACAACATCAAAGTTTTCAATCGTGGGGCAGCAACACAGCCAGCAACACCATCAATCTCTGCTCCCAGCATGACCCCCTGATAGATGTCCCGCTTCACTTTGCTGGGGGAGACGCGGAGCCCAACCGCAGCATATTTATCAAGCGCCCGGTCAAACAGAATTTGATCAAACCGAAGTCTGGGGGTGGGCTTGCCGCGATCCTGCTTCGGAACAGCCGCAATGACGCCAAAGTCATCAATACACAAGGTCTGTAGAATCGCGGAGCGTGGCACCGGCGCTCTGTACTGCACCAGTTGCGAGGGCAGCAGAGCCCCGGCTCGTTCTAAAAGGTTTTTGTGAACATGCTGAGCGATCTCAACAGCCAAGTTGGAACCCATTGGAAGTGAACGAAAGCATGCCACAACCCGTTGTCCTCGAAGCTCTGGGCGCCAGGCGTTCCACCCTTCAAACTGTTCAGCCGGAAAGACAGTGTGCATATGGTTGCGAGCTGCGTGGCGATCAGTCACTTTGAAACAGTAGTAGAAGTCTTGCAGATCACTGCAACTCAAACATAGGTTCCTGTCAGGGCGTAGGTGCACACCACACAACAGGGAACCGTGAGACAGAGACTTTGTGGCTTCCGATGGGCAAAATGTTCGTGAGTTCTCCGGCACGGGATTGATAATTTGGCGGTCTTTGCGATCATTCTTGAACACGGCGAAAACGCCGCTCCGATACTTGAAATCGGACTCCGCCTCTGAAAGCAGGTGCAAACTTCCGACATTGTCCCACTTGCGTAGCAGCTCAAGAAAGCCTGCGCGGGAAGCTTGAATTCGAGCCGCGCGTGGCTTGGGCCACCTCTCCTCCTCAATCCGAAGCAAGGCAGGGTCCATAAAACCAGCTTTCAGCAAAGGGTCACTAATCAAGCCTTCAACATCAAACGTCGGAGCATGTTCAAAAACCAAACGGTCAGGATTGAGTGGCACTGCAGCTGATGCGTTGCCGCCTGGCAACTTCCCCAGCACGCAAGGACTGTTGCGCACAGGAGGTCCCCAGTGTTCATCTGATGGTCGCTTTCGGGAGTAAGCAGAAAAGGAATCATGCAAATCAACAGCCTTGTTCTTCAAATGAACCAACTGATCTTCTAAACCTTTGTACTTCTGAGCTGCGCGATCAAGTCCGCTTTTGAGCCCCTTGCTCAAGCGGAGCCAAATTGCGCCCTGCCTCTCCAAGCGGGCAATCATGTCAGATTGCGCGCGGGAGAGGGGCAGCACAGACTCGTGAGGCCAAGTCTTCGGTCTTCCCAGAACAAGCCAATTGGACACTGCAAGGAATTGGCGTACCAATTGCCGCACTGACGACCGAAATGACCAACGAGCCCGGCGCCGGCCTGCCAAACGTCTCAGAGGACGACCAAGCAGGGGAGGGATTGCGCAGGGCCACAACTCGGATGAAGGCTGCGAGGCAGCCTCCCTTGACGGTAGTGTCAAAGCCTGCCGAAGGAAATCGGCAAGGACTGTGTGTGAAAAGGTCACGTGCTTCATCCATCTGTGCAGAAATGAAGCACCACTGAGAAAAACGTCTTCATGCCCAGGGAAATCAAAATTCATTGGCTGCCGTCTCCCTGAGCTTCTGCCTGCTGCCGCTTCTTTTGCTTGCCCTTGCCTCCGCTCTTTGCTGGTGGCTCTGTGGACCGGAAGGCTTCGTGCGTTCTGTAGGTCCGCTCCGCGATGCTGTCGCAATCCCGCAAGAAAGCAAGGTTGGTCGCGATCCACTTCGGGTCGCTCAGCTGCCCATGGGGCAGGTCTGCTCGAGGTGCGCGGCGTCCCTCCGTTTGGGAAAATGGTGGATCGGGTATTCCCGTAAGCAGCCATCCCAGCCGAGTGTGCCCTTGCTCGTGCGCAACCTGCTCGGCAAAGCACAGCCCGAGACCTATGGTGGCTTGCAAGGCAGCTCCTTCCCCTCGCTCCGCGTGCTCCCAGGCTTTGCACAACAGGAAGCTGAAGTACGTCAGGGTCTTGTAATTGCCAAGAGGCACTGTCTCCTTGAAGTGGGCGTACATCTGCTCGGCAGCCGGCTGCACAACTTCTGGGTGACGACGGGCGGCTGCTAGGCGCCGCCTGATGGCATGGACAACTTGGTCGGGATGCCGGTCGAACTGATTCACCAGCACTTGTCTGGCTGCCATGCCCCGCACCCCTGCAATCTTGGTGCCAGAGGCGTCGCAGTCGTCGGCGCTGCCGCCAGAGAGCAGAGTGAGCGGATCCCGCTCCTTGAATTCCCGCACCGACAGCTGTTGTAGAATCTTGGTTTGGGCTTGCAGCAGCTGCGCCAGCACTCTGTCCGGAGTTGCCGCCACCTTTGGCACCTCGCCCACCGGCTCCTCGTCTGCCTCGGACCCATCTTCCGCAGTAGCTGCACCAGCGCGGTCCACGGAAACCAGAGGGCGCTGCGCAGCCGTGCCTCCTAGATCGCCTTTGCACCTCGGCGCTGGGCCCACAAGTCCCATGAGCCGTTCGGCCGCACGGCTGGGCAGCCCGACCCTTTCGGCTTCGGCAAACATCTGAGGAGCCGCAGCCGGCAAGGCAGCAGGCGGCGTTGCAGTTGCAGGTTTTTGCTCCAAGGCCGCCAGCCTGCGTTCCAGCCCGCTCACGGCAGAGACTTTTGACTGCATCCCCGCGAGCATGTCTTGTATGGATTGCTGTTGCTGCAAAAGCTGTGCCAAAACGCTGTCTTGCTGAGCATCCTCTGCGGGGCGTTCGTCTGCAGTCAAATACACCTCCAGCCTGTCGCCGCCAGCATTGATAAAACTGCGCGCGATCTGCAGAGCCGAGGGCCCATGAGGCCACACAACGTGACCTCGCACGGTGCCGAAAGTCACCACAGCATCGTCGGTAACGTTGCTGGGGAGCTCGGTGAAAAGCAGATCCTGCCCGGATGCATCCATGTCGATCAAAACGACATTTAGCTGACGTCGTCCGGCACCCCCGCGCTGCCCAGCGAACGCCACGACAGCCTCCAGATATGGGCCCCATAGGTCAGGAAAACCAGCGCCCTCAGCCGCTTGCAAAGCCTCTAGGGGAGCAGCGTCAGCAGGAAGACACAGGATGAAGCCCGTAGAGACAGACTGCACAACGAGAGCGTGCGCGGCGACCTCCTCGTGAACGAAGAACAACTGAGTGTAGCCACCGCCCTGCTGAGCAGTGGCAATCTCTTGCAGTGATACCACCATACGTTTCTGGACAGTGCAGCAGCAGGTGAAGAAGAACCGGTCGAGGTGGAGACTTCTGGCAATTGCGGCTCACTCCGGGCAGTCACGCAGCGTAGCGCCTTAGCCGGTTACCTGCAGGCAAACTGCGTACAGGCGTTTGCTCCGAGAGAACTGCCAGGAAAGCCACCCACACTGAGTGCCTGAGTCTGGGTGACAGCGCAAAAGCAGTCGCCACGGAACCAGTGGCAAGTCCGCAAAGCCAAGCCAGCAAACCGATCAGCAGCAGATCTGTAGTCCGTGCAGGGCACACAACGGATTGCAGCAGTGAGGGAAGCAAGGCTAGTTGGCTCCACATGAACCGAAAAAAACTGTGGCAACATGCAATGCGAGCTGAATCCATGCTTGTCAATCTCAAAGGCCATCACTTACCAACCTTTTGGGTCCAAATCCTTTGGGTGCGGATTTGGTTTTTCCGGATTTGTTGGGATTTGTTTTTATTGTTTTTCGTCCGGGCCAGGAAAATGTCGTATTTTACAGCATTTTCTCGCGAAATTGACGCATTTTACACTATAGCCAACATCCCCAGCATCGTTTTCAACATCCCCGGCAAGTCCGACCAACATCCCTAGCATCACCAACAAATCGTGGGAAACATAGTCAAAAACGTAGATGGCGGGCTGACGGGGTCAAAAAATAATGATAGCATCCTAACATAAATACCCCTCCCTTCTCCAAATCCTTTGAACAAGTGGTAAAAACCAACAGCTGGGCCTTCATCGAGCTCGAATAGGCTTTGTGAGTGTGTTTCTTCGTTCCGAAAAGGAAGAGGCATGGCATGAAGGAGTGTAGGGAGTTGCGAATGGCACCGGAGGCGCTGATTAAATGCCCTGCTCCGGTGAATCCGCCAGAAGCAGTGAATGAGGAGCAGGTCACCGGAAAAAAAAAGAAGAAAAAAATCTGCGGACGCCGCGGACATTTTTCGTTGCCCGAGGTTCGGCGGCTGAGATGCTGATCACCGCGACCACGAAGACCGTGAAGGCCGTGGAGAAGCGCAGAGGCAAGTAGCAGAAGCTGGTGGACACCTGGTCGCTGTCTGCTGGGTGTGGCTCAAAATTAAACGGGGGGGGGGGGGGCAAACCGCAGGTTTTGGTCCATGTTTCCACTTACCAGGGCAACCCATTTTGGAATTCCGGTTTTTTGAGCCACAGCCTGCTGTCTGCGTTAAGGCTGTTGCTCCCTTCTTGCACCCTGCCCAAACCCTCCTCAACGTCTTGCGGGCGCCTCAGGCCGCAGTAGTATCTGTTCAGAAGGCACTAGATGGTGCACAAGCGTACTGTGCCCTACTGGTTGCCCAGTTTAAACCTGGCTTTAGTCAGATTCTTCACTTTTGGAGGGGAACACCCCCCATACTAATAAAGCAGGCTAGGCCCACCTAGATAGCCAAGTTGCCAGTCGCTGTTGCTGGTTTTTGGGGGTGAAGTGGATGGAACAAGCAGCAACTGGCGATCTGGGCAGCGGGGTGTCATGGTGGGGATTCACCACTTTTGGCCCCCATATTGATAAATCGGGGGTTATTCATCCCGAGGTCAACATGACCTAAGACCTTGGTTGATGTTGTGCCCTCTGCAAAAAGTGAGTAACTTTTTGTGGGTCCAACGGACAGTTCAACTCTCAATAAGTTACAGTCCAATGAGCCAGCCAAATCGCCACAAAGAACCCAATGGCAGGTTGTCATGCTCGGCTCGGGTCTGTCTCTCCCCAGTTTGGTGGAAATGACATCACCCAACTGGGGCCATGTACAGTGAGTTTCCGTTAAGCGGGGTGATGTCCTAACGGGAAATGAAACAACTAACAAATACTACAGCTCGGTTCCCCAGCAATTGAGTGGTTGATCCAACTGGGTTCCAACGGTATCCAAAATGGCTTGCCCATGGCACGGACGATCAAGCCAGGTACAAGTCTTGACGTCCGCTTTCATGTCCAAAGTCTAAGAAGGGCGCCAGCATCTCCGCCAGCGCTCCCGTGGAGATGTTCTGATGCGGGGCCTTCTCGCGGAAGGCCAGCAGGATCCAATGCCCACACAACAGCGCGGCCCAGCCAACTTCCAGCGAGACCTGACAAGGAAAAGCCGGGAAAAGGGGTTTTGGTGTTGAGAAGCTTCGGTGAAAACGTGAGGACATGGGACATCATGGTGCAGTCAAGTGGGTGGAAAACACCCAAAGGTCCCAAGATGTCAACTCCAGATGGATGGACAAATCGGGATTTTGAGAAAACCAAGCCTATGCCGTGGTTGAAACACGGTTCTCCTTGAAATTTTCTAGGGATTGGACCTTGGCGTTTTTACAACCGTGGCGGTAAAACATTGAGATTCCTCTTGGCTTTCCTTTGCCCCAAGGGTACCTTCGCCTCCAAGCACGGTATACCCAAATGCCCGGATGGAAACTGATACTGCAAAACAACGAGAAGTGACAAGAACTTGAAGTCACATCGCGACTGAAGCCAAAGGACTGCGTCGGCTCCAAACCGCATGTCGACGGCAGGGCCAAGTGATTTCACTGAATGCAATACGGAACTCAGAAGCCTCACGGAGTTCCGTGAAACAAGGAGGATCGCCTTGTTTCGTGGGTTTTTGAAGGGAGACTCATCCCCGAAAAGTGGGCGCCACTGGGCTGCCAATGGAGTTTTGATGCCGGGAACCTTGTGACAGACAACCCACGATTGCAAGGCCGACCTTGTACCCCTTCTATAGCGGCTACATAGTGGTTGTACGTTCCATTCACCCTTTGGGGGGAATGGTTTGACACCAAAAACCGTCGTTCCGAATGCGCCAAAGTCAAGTAAGCTCACCGCGCCTTGCTCTTGCAGCTTGCGATCAGCATCAGCATACAGGCGAAGGCACAAAGCAGCAAGTTGCCAGCCTTGCGCGAGGAAATCAGCGACAGATCCAGATTCATTCCCTGGAGACTGGACAATTTGCACGAGCGCAGCTAAAGATCCAGATTCATTTTCTGGAGACTGGAAAGGAGAAACATCTGTGTTCCAGATCACGTTGCAGATTACATCAAGTCCATTCGAGCTTGGAAGCATCCGTAGCAAAGCTGTAAACTCTTAGTGATCGCACTGGACCCTGGCTCTCGCTTGATACTATTTGTTTCAACCGCAAAACAACAACGGAACCAGGGATCCATGTTGGACGGGGAAGTCGAAAGGAATCATTTTGGGTGACCCGCTGAATGGGTTCTAACAAATGGGTTTAATTAAATACGAAAGAAAACAACAAACAATCGGCGTTGAAGGGGTCCCCTTTCTTCCATTGCTAGCGCGCTCGCAGGCCGTGGGGCAAGGAGGCCGATGCAGAAGTGCGTGAGGGTGTCCGCATGGTCTTTGATAAAGAAGCCTTCTGCCACCCTGAGAGCGAGAGAACCACTCGGGCAAAACTTGCCTCCAGTGGGTAACCTCAACATGGAGTACACCAAGCATCGCTGTCCAAAAGGACCGCCGCACTGCCATGTTTATCGGGAAGGTGTTTAACTTAACAGGTTGATGTCCCAAATGGGAAGCTCCCCCCCCCTGCGAAACGCATCAACCCCTTTATGTGCTTGCGAAGGCACTCAACTCTGGAGTCGACCCCAGGCCCATTTCTTGTCTTTCTGGTGCTCGGCAAAGGGAATGACCTTTCTAAACCATCCAACTGGTGCCTTCCTTCAAAGCTTCATTCCCACACTCCATGCTGAGAACCAGAAAGTTGTTGCATGTCCCTTTCTTCCCGACTCGGCCGGCCGCAAGTGAGTTAGCACGGCAAGGCGCCAGAAGGGAAGGTAGAAGCTGAGCAGAAACGCGCCACTTGTCAGCCTGGAAAGGCAGGACACCCTCACCGTCACCCGGGTGCCCCTGATTTGAGTGCGCCCACTGGGGTTATGGAGCCGACACGGGCGAGCCAGCAGTGAACACCAGAGCCTGCGAGTATGCCATGGATCAGCATTCAAGGGAGCTCATGCTAGAACTGGACAGGCGCCAAATAGCCAAAAACGGGCTCGGGTCCATCCGCCTGGCTATGGTCACTTGAAGAGGCTCCATTTCGGATGTGTCATGTTTGCCCTTGAATACCCCCGTAATCCAGATCACTTTTCTGGGTGACACCCTGCATTTTCTGTAGCTTCAACAGGATGGTCCCAACAGCCGGGAAAAAACTGGCGCTTTCGGGCCTACTCTTCGCTCTCGTGTGCTGCAGGTAAAGAGCTTCTTGCTCTGGAGGAAACGAAAGTTGCCTGAGCCAGACATCGCCGAAGCCTGCGTACGCCCTGCTTATCTGTTCACGTGGAACCTGCGCCGAATGACTCTGTGGGTCAAAAATAGGCACCCGAACCCTGGTACATGGACGATTTCATCTGCAGTCCCCTGGCTTAATTCTGACCCTCAACGGGGGGGGTCTCTCCGTTCCAATGCGCGCGAGAGGCCTTCCAGTGCCGAAAAGCGCTGGGCAGAGGCGAGCGGAGAATATCTTCTTAGGAGACAAAAGAGCCACGGTCAATGTTTACTGTCTACGGCAAGGAAGACATGGAGACGTGCTCAAACAGATCTGTGAGATAAAGCGGTCGACACCCCCAGCATCACGAGTGATTTAAAGGGCTTACTATATAAATGTAGCTGTCAGTTACATTTCAAAAATCAGCAAATTATTTTCCGCTTGCTGAAGGTAGATGTCGCCATACTTTGCAAAAGAAGCTGTATCAGGTTCTCAACAACAATGACAACCTACAGATTCCCCATCCTGGTTGGGGTAGCCCGTCAAACCAGGTAGTAGAGCCACCTACTAAAATGGCCAATAGGACCCTGTCTGCTCAGGCCAGCCGTTGAATATCTGCATCCCAGCGGCAAGGATCTCAGAAAAGCCATCGCCATAAAAAAGTTGGCCTGGCGGGGGGGGGGGGGGGGCGGGGGGAAGCGTTCAATTCATCGCGGGAGAGTGGCGGCCTAACGCCGAAATCGGAGCCGAGAGAGCTGACTCCAGGAAAGGGATCTGGCAGAAAAATCTGAGCGTGTTGCATGAATGCCTTCCGCTCCCATTGGGACACAATGTCACAATGTGCAGAGCTAAGCAAACCTGCAACTTGCGGAAGATACCAAAAAACTGGGAAATCTATGTTTTCTCAAAAAAGCTAGAACAACACAACCCCAAATCACCGTTTCTGATGAGCTCGCCAGTCACATCGATTATCCATATCCCGAGCCGTCGAATCGAATCCGGTGCCTGCTGCGATGCAGCAGATGGCAAGGCTTCAATCCCTTATGGGATATTTGGGTGTGGCTCAAAATTAACCAGGAGGGGCAAACCGCAGGTCTTGGTCCATGTGTCCACTTACCAGGGCAACCCATTTTGGTATTCCGGTTTTTGAGCCACAGCCATTTGGGTGTATTTTGGGAGACCCCGTTCGAGGTCCCCCACCCACGGCTGGTCTGCTTCTCTTGGACGCTTGTTTGTCACTGGTTTCGCCGAGTTGGCTCGCAGAGTTGGCGGCTGGGTCCCATGACCAGATTCTCATTGAAACTGAGCCAGTCAGCTGCAATCGGACTGATCCATCGGGCGCCCCTTTTCAAACGTTCCCCTGCAGTCTAATTCATGCGGACCGACCTGGGGCGCGTTTTCTGGGATGGCTTTCTTGCAGTCAAGAACGAAGATACCGAGAAGCTTTCACACAGGGGATGGTTAAAACTATAGGGACCCGGGTGCCGCCTTGTGCCAAACTCAAGCCAAACTGAAGCCAGTTGTGCCCTGCCAACCAACACTCCATCCAGAACCGAGCCCGATCCAAGGCAAGGCTGGCACTGTGACCACCATCCACGATCGCATCGATCACCGCCTGCCTCACCTGGTGGAAAGTCTCGCTTCGACTTGGCTTCTCACCCCAGTTCGGACCTGGAAACAAAAGCTGATCACCTTGTGCCAGCTCGAAAATCGAAAACGGAACTAAAACCAGATCCGGTGAGATCCGGTCGATGCGCGGAACCTGCACCTCAGGCTTTAGCTCTTTGAGTGTTCCCAAAACCTCCGCCCCGCGGGGGGCGGAATCCAGGCGAGCCAAAGACCTCTCAACGCAGATGCGATTTGGGACCTGACATATTCACCCTCACCTGACATCAGCTTGGTTTGGACCCAGACATGCCGTAACTTTGATGGGGTTACCATCTCCTCAGCTGGACCGTAACCTCCAAACCACGAACCCACTTTGATGGGGTTTTCCTGCGCTTCGCATTGATCTGGTTTCCATCTCCTCAGCTCCGTTCCTCACGCAGCTCACGCACCCAACGCTTTGCACGGCGATGCCTGGGGAGGCACGTTGCCACCAGGGCCGCAGAGGTAGAGGTTGCCCTCCTGTGGATCTGCTGGGCTCAAAGTCGGGGGTTCCCCCGACATGAAAAAAATATCCCTCTGGTTTTTCCATACACCAAAAGGAAACACAGACACACCACACAAAGGGCCAATAGGGGATCCCAAATCTATGGTTTCCTTTTGGTTTTCCATTTAACAAAAAAAAACAACACGCAACACAAAGGGCCCCCTCAAAAGCAAACACACTGCTATTTTCCTTTGCCACATCCTGGAATTGACATGGAACACTCCGCACCCGCATGCCCAGCACACAACCTTGGCCCAATCCGGGGTCAACAAAGTAATACGTTCAGGTTCTCGTCCATATTTAGTTCACCCACAAGTCTATACCTGGAGTCTCCATGACCCTTTAAAAATGGTTGGTCATTACCCAAAATAAAGGGGTCATGGACCCATTCTTATTTCGGGTCATGGAGACTCCAGTTATCATCATTTTGGAGGCCCAAGATCTCAGGTCCTTCTGGTGGATCAAGTCATAGACCAGCCTCAAGCTCCGTGAGACGCGACACAAATCAGCATTTGGCTTTGCTCCGGACCTCATAGCCAAGGCCATATATCTTGCTCCATTTGCGTTTTGGTCCCCTGGAAAAAATAACATATGTCCAGCAGTGATAGATTCCCTTCAAAATTAACAGGGGAAAATCAACCATATTCTTGTCTTTATTTGAGGGTACCCTTTTTGAGGTTCTAGGAAGAAAACCAAAGGGGCCCCACTTCCTTTAGGTACCTCAGCTGCCTGTACGAGTGGATTGCCGCGAGCTCGTGTTGAAATCGAAGCCCTTCAACACGAAGCGTCCAAGGAGCTGCTTCTGCTGCTGCAAACGGTGCGTCACGTAGATCTTCTCCTCAAAATCCGCTGCTTGAAGGATTTGGGTCAGTTGCATTGACTCAGGCACGATTGAAATAGAAGTTGGGACCCTCAAAACTCAATCAACAATTGGACAGCCCCATCATTGTGGGGCAATAGCCAAGCTTACAGAGCTTTTTGCGGGTCCACGTTCAATTTTTCTCTTGCTCTAGCTCAGTTTCCCACAGATGGACACGTTGACTTTGTTTCTGGTGTGCTAACAAGCTCCTGGTTGCTTAATGGGGAGTGCTCCATTTACGACGGAACCCTTTGCGGCGGGATACCAATCCGGCGTCGACATTACTTGGGTCCATGTTTACGACAAAGAACAACATGGAACGGGCAACATCCCGGCATTAATGTTCATCTGCTTTGCCTTGCAAGCGAAATCCAGCTGATCAAACCATGCTTACAACGACACCGATCCCACGATTCTTGGCCCAACTCTGAACAACAAAAAACATATGTTAAGATTCTGCTTCATATTTAGTCTACCCCAAAACCTTCTATTTGCTTTAGCCCCTGGAAAAATATTGAAAACGCATTTCCAGTAGTGATAGATTCCCTTCAAAACCAATAGGGAAACATCAAAACTATATTATTTTCAGCAGATGGAAGAGCTCTCTCATAATTTTGGAGGAGACAAACATGTTGTTCCCTTTCGCTAGACACATGTTCGTTTCAAGCAGTCGTGAAGGCGAGAAGGCTCCTTCTGCTCACGGCTCAGAGCCAAATGGATGTCCGTCAGCACGCCCTCCTTCTGGTAGGCATCCTCAGATGTCAGCACTCCGCACGTTTTCGACCGGCTGCGACGGCTCGAGGATAGGACAACAGGAGACTTGACACTTGCAGAAATGGGTTTGTCTGAACAGGGGCCCCAATGGCAAGGGGCTTTCTTTTGGTTTCCCTTGAAAACCACCCCATGGCTACCAGCTTGGCCAGAGTGGCAAACTCCGCTTCGTAGCTGTACTCCTGGCAAACAATCAGAGCCATGCGAGCCAATCCAACATACAAAGTGGAATCCAAAATCACGTCCCAGAAAACGTAGGGCGAATAACTGTCATTCACAAACCTGACATGAGGAATTCCAAGTTACCTTCATTGGTGAGCTGGCTTTGCCCCACGGAAAGTTTTTCATTTGCCCAAGTTTCACAACCTTCCAGTGAGCGGCACCCAAAACCATTGGCTTTCGCTCCACCAACATGCTTCTAGGATACCACTTTAAACAAGGCCAAACACATGGTATGTTCCATGCCGCATTTCAGGGCCCTTTCTCGCTCCAGCCTGCCTTTGACAAGGTCGTGGTGAACCCTTTTTCCATGCGGGCCGAATGCATTGTTGAATGTGTGAACTAGCAGATGGTGCAACACATGCGAACATGAGTTCGTGGAGTTACCTTTGAAGTGCAGTGACCCCTGAAACACCGAGCCGCCGCTGCGCCGCGCCGCGCCGGCCGGGTTTTTCAGGGGTCCCCTGGTAGAGGACCCCCCGAAAACACGAGAAGCTTGGATGCTGAGTGGCTCCAAGTGGTCTCGTGTCAGCCATGCTTGGGCCAAACAAACTCCTCAGCCCAAACGGGTCAGCTGCAGCCCTACCAAAAACTCCACTGAATGCACCGGAGAGCAGTTTGAAGCTTGGCCTTGATGAATGTCTCAATGGCCTCAGGTCTGCGGCCCTGGCTTATACTGCTCTACTCAACATTTTGTTTTTCTCACGAAACCCGGGTAGAACCACCTACCCCACACATTCGCAAGCGAGATCGAATCCCGAGTAGAACCACCTACCGAACACGGCCCTATGTGGAAGCGGTGCTGGCTGATATGATATTGGAGGTCTCCTGGCGATTGCGAGCGCCGAAGAAGAGAGCCATAGGCCCACACTCCTGGCACGAGCAGACGAAACATGTTTTGGTGCTGAGGGAACGGGTCTTGGGAAAGAACAAGCGGAGATTCCCGAAAGGAAATTCAAATCGGGGATGGTTTTTCTTGGGGTCATTTCGTTTCTCATTCTCTGAGAACCAAGAAGTGAATTGGGTGTGAAAAACAATTCGAGACCATTCTGAGGTCATTCAGGTGAGGATTCGTGTCTTTCACCTTGGGAGCAGCTTGCCACATGTTATTGCCTTTGTTTTCTCTCTCTATCTCTCTCTCTCTCTCTCTCTCTTTTGGGCCCCGTTTTTTTTTTGGGTTGTTTTAAATTACTATTATTATGTTTTCGGGATCAAAGCACTTCAGGTAATCAAACCTCACCTCATGCCAGGAATTGCCTGTCAAGGCTGCGCCAACTACCTGAGCCTTGCTTAGGACACCAAACGGATATACATATATATATATATATGCATATATATAATGTATATATATATATATTAACAATAATAATAATAATAATAATAATAATAATAATAATAATAATAATAATAATAATAATAATAATAATATTATATATATATATCCGGAATTTGTTGTGTCAGCCTGCTTTGACACATACCCTTGTTTCAGCCCTATCGAGGCTGAGTTTCAATTTTATAGACATCATTTGCAGGTCCACCAAGCAATTTTGAGATTTCCCAATTAACATGCATGGCTTCAACAGCATCCCCGTCATTCCCCGTCTGCTTTTCCCGTGTTCAACGCGACGTCGAACAGCCAGGCCGTTGGTGGTCGATTTCTGCCCAAACCCCACCCAACTCCGCCTCACCGTCCCGCTTGGCGGATGCGCGCTCCTCACACGGCACCCATCCGAGAATCAACTTTACAAGATGCGAGGTGGGCATGAAACTAAACACTGGGTTGCCCTTCTCTCCCAGCAAAAGGTCCAACTACCTTTACGAGGTTTCATGGAAAGGCCATTGTTTCCAAAGAGATCTACGGAGCTATCCGGTCACACCAAGGACCAGATATGAATAGGGAACGGTTTGGTGCATGTCCACCACTTTTGAGGTTCCATGTCAGGTACGGTCAAACTATTAGACGCCCATGGACATGGACAATATTACGAGTCCAGCAATATCCCTCCGCTAACACAGGCAGTATGCTGACCGAACCTGACATGAATACAATTGGTGGCATTCTTTGGACATTTACATGCGGGCGTTTGTCCATTTGAGTGGTTTCGGGGTGTTCATGTGATTCTCTTGAGCACAGGAAGACCGTCTGATCTTCCGGAAAGGGCTCTACGGGTCAAAAGGAGAGCTTGGTACCTTCCGCCTGCCTCCTTTCAAAAGGGATACCAATAAGGAGAACCGAATTTTCTTGCTGGTGCGATAGGCAGGGAATGAGAAATGGAATGACCCTGATAAACCATCCCTTATGGTTTTCTGTAAGGAAATCCCTGGACTCATTCCCAAATTTCGCACTCAGCCGCAGCAAGGTGTTTAGTTTTGACAATGCCCAACCAAATGGTTGTGACTCAAAATTAACCAGGAGGGGCAAACCGCAGGTTTTGTTCCATGTTTCCACTCAAGGCAACCCATTTTGGTATTCCGGTGTTTTGAGCCACTGCCAAATCGCCTTCAAGGAAAGACCCCTGTCAAGCTCGCTCCTCAATGAAGGCTCGCATGGGGGCAATGCCAGTGCCCAACGCCACCATGAGCATGGGGGTGGTGTGCTTCTCTGGCAGAGACACCTCAGATCTCCGTGAAGTTTCGACTCCCCTGGTTGGTGAAGCCAAAAGGAACGAAACCATTTTACGGGACTCTGTGATGCTGCAAGGAGATCCTTCCCCATAAATATGGCTGAATTGTTTAACGGCACCCTTTTCGGGGTTGGTTTATTAGGAAAGCAACAATAACACCATTTTCTGTGGGGTTGTTTGAGACACATCCACATTCAACATGGTCGAAGTGACATCTACGCGACCCCTCGCACAATTGTGGGACGCACAGGATTAGCTGAAGAAAGGGGCAAGCCTTCCAGCCAAAAATGATGTTCTACGGAAAAGCCATTCTTCGAAGGGAAGGAACACAGAAGTCAACCAAGGCCAATTCACACCGGGTTCCTATCGCGGCAGGCTGCCCTGATGAGACCCAGCGCATGCTGAATGCTCCAAGGTGCAGCAGAGGGGTGGACGCAGGCATGCACGCCGATGCTGCCTGCCTCACAGCTTCCCTCTTGGCTGTTTCGCTGGGGCGGTTTGGATGTGATCGATATTTCGAAAGGACCTGAAACGTTGTTTCCTCTCAGCAGTTTTGGCGCCGACTTTAGATAGATACTTACAGGGGCAGGGCACTTGGTATGGTTATAACCATGGTGAAATAATCCACTGAACGGCCGCAAACCACCGATCCAATCACCAACGGAGAACTTGATCAACCCAGCAAGGGCCAAGAACAGCGTTTTGCACTGCGTTTTGCACCTGGCTTCTTGTGGCTCCCGCTAGAAAATCAGGAAGCAGCCAAACTGCACAGCTGTAAAAAAAAAACAAGAAACCTCGGTTCAATATCCTGATTTCAGTTGCCCTATTGAGCCTGAGCTTCAACTCGGGGCGAGGTAGCGGACATCAGGTATGGGGATTTGTCAACCAGCCGTCCCTAGCTTGAAGCTTTGATCAAAAGGTCCCTTACATGGGGTGATCATGGGGGAAACCACCAAATAATATGACTTTCACCCGTGGGAAAAGTTACCCTTGATCATTTTGGGGCCTTGTTGGAAATATTGATCAACCCCCACATGCACAAAAATATGATTCTTCGCGTGCCTCCGGGTGCATGTCCTCGCACAGCCAGCGAGTGGACAAACCAGTCAGCTGCCTGCAAAACATCACATCATGCCAATGCAACTTGGGAGTATTATCGTGATTTGGACCCAAAAGAGCCGTAAACATGGGATGTTCGAGCAACATCCAATTCTACAGGGAAGTTTTTCAGGTGCTTCGATGTCCAGGTTCTCCTTTCGGCGCCTTGCCCAACCCTGTGCAAGAGAACTGCGCGACACTGTTGCTTGTCTAGGGCTTGAATGGGAAGCCTGTGAGCGCTTGGATCCAAATGCAGCTTGATGAGGCTGGACAAGCGGAATGCTCCCTCTGGGTTCGCTGGAAGGCGGGTGGCAACCAACTATTTAAAGAACTTCCTCGGGCCTCCCTTCAAGAGTACCAAATTTTGGCCGACTGTCTTGTGCCAGGACTCTTTTGGACACAAAGGGGTCATTTTGGCAACACGGGAGCACACAATGCAACAACTTGGTTGCTGTTGACCCCTCTCCAAAAGTGTAACTTTTTTCGGGTCCGATGGAAAATCCGCCGTTTCCCAAAACGCTTCAGTTCAAGGATTCAACCAAATATGCAATAAAGACTAGGTCCTCCAGTAGAGAGGTTCTAACAAGGGAACCCTAGTCTATTTTAGTAGGGGACCCCTCCCCCAAAAAAGGGTAAACGGGCACTACTGGGGGACCTAGAAGATAAGGCACCGGATTGCCCAGCCTTCCGCTCGTTGCGGTCCAGTCGTTCCGGATGATGCAGAGATGGCACTCGTCGTCCCCACGCATTCCTTTTGACACAGGCACTGCCGTTGAACACGCAGGTGCCATGTCCAATCCGCAGAAACACAAATGCTTGGTTTGCCAGTTGCTGCTTCTTTCCATCCACTTTAACCAACAAAAACAGCAACAGTGACTGAAAAAAAAGCAGCAGCTTGGCTATGGTGGAGATTTCTACAAAAAGGGGAACCCTCCCCCGGCAAACGGGCACTACTGGGGGACCTAGTTGGGGGCGCCGTTTCAAGGCTGAAGGCTACCCAAAAACAGCGAGAGACCCAGCTTGGCTGAAGAGCGCTGCCAAGCCGCGGGAAGAGGAGGCAATGGAGTACCTCAGAGACGCGAGGGGCCAATGCTCGTTTTGTTGTTCTTTCCAGGGTGGGGGGGGGGTGCCTAGAGTCTCCATGACCCTTTCAAAATCGGGTCATTGCCCAAAATAAAGGTTTTATGGACCCATTTTTCATGGAGACTCCAGGTACCTCTTTTGAACCGCTCAAAGGGCACCCAGCATTTTTTTTGGGGTTCCGAAACTTCCGATTTGGAGAGACGGCCTTTAGCATGGCCTTCTGGACAAATAGATGGCCCTGGTAAACGAAATGAAACCCATCTAAACCAGCGCCATCCATTTTTAAGCAAACTAACCAAGGACACCTAAGCCCTTTAGGCGAGAGTCTCACCCCGTTGGCTTTCATTTGCTGACCTAAGAGCCTCAAAGCGCTTCCTTACCACAGCTATCAGTGGCGCTCAGGCGGTTGGATGCAACGCATGGATGCGGCTGGTTTCCCCCAGGCTCCCAGGCTTCCGCCCGCAAAATAACTTGCCGGTTCTCCGGAAATGAGAAACGGAATGACCCCAATGGGAATCCCCAAACGGTTCCTTCCCAAAATCCTGGGTCAGTCCCTATCGCAGCAAGACCAGCAACCAGGTACCCCGGGCACTGTTTCGGGAGCTCCGAACCCCAAAAGCTTTCAGGGGCCAACACAGGTCAGAAGCTCCCCATGTGTCCGTTTTATTCACCCCACAAGGAATTCCTTGTACTCTTTTTCCCGGTAAAATCCGTTGGAACTGTACCTCTTTCAAGAAAACCTAACATAAATTGGCAACCAAAAGGTGGATGGTTCAAACCAGGTTCAACCGCCTCAAACTCTATGAGTTGCAGCCGTGGCACAAACGCGGCTTGATGTCGGGCACATAGTCCAGGAGGTGACCAATGTTGACCTGGCAATGGGGGTGTACTGCTCTGGAGGTGGTTTGAAAGGGAAGAACAAAAGATAAAATGACACCGACTAGGTTTGAGTTCCCTTTGACTTCTTCCCGTCTGGCTTGATGGAAAAGAAAAGTACAACTTCTTTGGTACAAGTAGTTTAGTGTGAAGAGACCTCCCTTCTAGCAAAAGAAGGAAAGAAGGCACCACTTGAGGTTTCGGCAACCCATTGCAATTTGGTTGCGCCTCTTTCTCAAGTTGCTTACACCACCAACGGGAGTGGATCTCAGCGAGCGATCACTCGGCCACTTCGATAGAAAGGACATGTGTCTAGATTGCATGGTTCGGCTTGCCAAAGCGATGTGTGTGTGTGGTGAATGGGCATGGTCTCTTTAGGATGCCTTCGAATGGTTTTCGACAATGCCTAACAGGTTGATAGTCCATCCTAAAATATCCTGAACCCCAAGCACCTCCACGCACCTCAATACGCTCTCACAAGTTGTATACCTCGTCCATTCAACTTCGGTTCATGACTTGCGTCAGGATTCTACCCCCTAAGGGCGCAGAACCCGAGGGTCCTCCGTGCCACACCCCGAGTTGCTTTCGGGTTGTCAAAAGGACAAACATCTGAGGCCCCAAATTGAGCCAGCTCCAAAACCAAAAAAGCTGCAAGCCTGGAACATCTCTGGAGCCTTCGTTTTAAAGGGTCGCCTGCGTTTGACAGGTTCTTCGGCCCCTGTTGCTTACACCCGAATGCATGTCCTTGAGGCGGAGTCTGCTGGGAATCTCTGAGTTCTACTGTCGGTGGGCGAAATCCTGCACCCAACAAACCCCGAACAAAATGATTCCGCCCGTAAATACCAACAAATCATGGTTTGAACAAACCCCGAAAAAATGATTCCCCCCGTACATACCAACAAATCATGGTGTCCACCATGGATTCATTTCGTGCGAGCTGGATTTGGCAACCATCCGCAGTATCAACTGCCTGACAGCTGGGGAACTTCTGCAGCAGCTCAGCGTAGGTGTAGCCTCCAGGGCGAAAGGTCGCCCTTGATGGGTGCCGTCGCGTCTCTTGAGGCTTGGGTAATTTCCCTTTCGGGGGGGTGACAAAAATCTAGGGATTGGAACCGAAATCCATTATGGGTGCCGTTTTGCCCCAAAAACCAGCAATAGTGACTGAAAAAAGTGGCAACTTGGCTATCTAGGTGGGTACCATTTCGGGGGGTTGCCAAGGAACATCTCCATGGATTGGAACCGAAATCCATTCTGTGCCCCTGTTTTGATACACGCCCGGAGTTCTCTCTTCACAAGCAGGGTTCCCTATTCCGATACAGCCCATATTTTTCTGTCTTCACAAGGGTTGTAGTTATCACAGTGGGACAAATCCCCTCGCCAAAACCCTCCTGGGCAACAGGTGACCGAGATCTGGAACTCCCAAAGAATCAACTTCAGGGGGATCCCTTCCCCATCGTTCCTTTAGCAGGGGAGTATGGCTTTGTGCTTTGCCTGACGCATTTCACCAGGCCCCGGGCTCTCGGCAGCATATGCCTGGCAAGCAAGCACAAAGCCCCTGACACTCGGTGACTTACGCTTTGTTGCTTGACCAAGGCGCCGGGCTGGACCGGCGCGTTGAAAACTGTTCCATATTTGCAGATGAACACAATGAGTCTCAACTGCATGGCACCATTTAGCCCTTGCAGCACGAGAGGGTTCCCAATATTGCAACCACCAAGATGCTTTTCACCACCAAGATCCAGCAATCCAGGACACATGGCAACTCTGTCACGATGACATATTAGAAGACACCAACCTGATCCAACTTGATTTTTAAGCCATGTATGTCTGATCGATGAGCTGCTGCTCAGAGGCAGAGACAACTATTGAGCTTGACTTTGAGGTCAGAATCTTCTTTCTCACCAGCGCACAAAAAAACACCTGGACCCTCACATCCAGCACAATTGGGTGACCCAACAAAACCTGGCCGGGGGGGGGGGGTGAAAACACCTACCCAACAAAACCGTGAGGTCTATAGCGGCAACTTGCTTCTTGGGTGGATGGGCAAACGAAAGTCCTATTTTTTTCTTACCACCAAAATGGTCCAACCCCAAAAAGTGACTCACAGACTCAGGGCTAGGTCCTCCAGTAGAGGTTGGAATACGGGTACCAACTTTCTTCTGTAGTCTATTTTAGTAGGGGAACCCTCCCAACCAAAAAAAGGGGTGGGAAAGGGCACCTAGCTGGGGTCCTAGAGGGAGCAGGCAATATCCCATGAAGTCGGATGTAGGTCCAAATTGGATTCTTCGAATTCAGAAAAAAACAAAAAAGGGGGGGGCAACATGATTGGGGGTCAACAGCGGTAACATGCCATAAACCCATGAAGTCGGCGTGGGTCCAGAAGGGACTCTCTTCGGGAAAAAAAAAAAGAAAAGTCCCGCCTGGTAGTCCTGCTTGCCCTCCTTGGAGCAAAGCCGCTGGAGCTCCTCCTTCGCCCGAGTCCGAAAAACCCACCGCGAGGTCTGGCTTCGTATGGGGAGAAGCAAGGATCAACACCCGTAGAAACAAGGAACAACACCTGTAGAAACAAGGAACACCTTTTCTTTTCCTTTTCTGTGTGATATTTGTGCTTTTTCTTTTGCTGGGTCAAGAGTTATCCACTGAGAGTGACCAAATAGAGTAAACCAATACTGAGACCGTGAGACCAAAGCAGGGCCCCAAGTGTAGGGTTGTCAAAAGTATGTCTAATTGTTGGATCCTGGAGATACCAAACAGTTCTCTGATTTTGACAAAGCCCCAAGTGCCCACACCTTGTTTTGCTGCACAGCCGAATTCCGTCTTTGATCTCTAGCCATCGAACGGCACATGGATTCTTCAAGAATCCCTCTTGGCATTCTGTACATGTCCAACTCATCGCACCCTGCAGCACTGGGCGGGGGGGTGAAGCCCCGTCAAACATGTGGCATCATGTGGCCCAAAATTTGAACCCAGGTGCGGCCCAAGGTTTTCCACGCCTGAGAGGTTTGAATCCCCCCCCCCAACCCCAATTGACACGGCTGATCTGCCAGCCTTCCAACTTTCAGGCAGGCTATTCCAATGTGCCATAACCGAAGCGAATCCTGAGTCAGAAGCACACAAGCGCACCCACACACATCCACAAAATATCATAACCACAATGAGTTAAACACTGTGGCAAGCTTCAGCAAGTATGCAACCCACCTCTCACTCAGTGCCTTACAATCACGACCACCTCAGAACCTGCTTGGACGTGGCTCTCATCAAGAGGGCACTCAGGTGTGCAGCGCCCGAAACCCAAGCTGACTCAAAGGTTCGACCAAGTACAAAGCTTACTGGCCCCAAGTTAAGGGAACCTGTAAATGGGGGGTTAAACCCCGCATACTTTCCCGCATGAAGAGGGTTAAAATGGAGGTTAAAGCATCAGCTGATTTTCAACTAGGTAGAACCACCTACCAAGATGGCCAAAATAACTCGGTTTCGGGCGCTGTTGAGGTGTGCTGCACACCAACGCGTTAACCGCCGCCAGACAAAAACTTCCTGCCGCGGCGGGGGCGGCCAAAAGTCCTCTACACGTCCCGCGCGGGATCGATCCGAATCCGCGCATCCGCGGATTCGAAGCCGAAGGCGCGTCGCTTTCAGCGGAGGCAGGGCCCGTCTTTGGGGCACTGCCGCAGATTGGGCAGCTCGAAGCTGAACACCTGAAACCACGGGCATGCAGCAGGATAGGGGCCAGGTCCAGTAGAGAGGTTATAAGGGTACCAACTTTTGTCTGTAGCCTATTTTAGTAGGGGAACCCTCCCAACCGAAAAAAGGGTGAGAAAGGGCACTACTGGGGGAGCTAGGAAGTGTCGGCTCATGCTCCTCCACTTGAAACTCATTCGGAGCGCTTCCCCAATTGAAACTAGGCCCACAAAGCAACTTGACGAATCGTGGAGCAATTGCAGTGCCAATGGCGAAGCATATCAATGTGCAAGGGACTCATTCGATCTGCGAACTGCAATCCCAGCATCGCCCCACAAAAAACAAGTAACCTGTGCAGAGTTGACTCAAAGGGATATATCAATCAAATGGGGCGCCCCCCATAAACTCTGGCAATATCCGTAAGCTGGGTAGTTTACTGGGGCAATACTGTGGGTGGACAAAATCCATTTCGCAGCACTGTTCAAAAACCCTGAAATGATTCGACTCACCGAAAATACCTACAAATAGTGATTTCGCTCGGCGGGCCTTGGCTGGGCTCCGTGTGACCACCAGCAACCGCGGCCTACAGGGAGACTTGTGACAGCACATGCGGTTCCCCAGGAAAGAAACGTCCCTCCCAGACCTGCAATAGACTGTGACAACGGCCATTTTGACCGAACCTCATATTAGTGCCCAGGAAAATGTACGGATTATGGGGCTTCTGCCAGCTTCTGCCAACTGCCATGGGCTTTTTTGGGAAGGGGTAGAAAATAGTTTACCGGCTGCATCAGAGTCAATTTGTTGCATGCCTACGAAGAGCGACCCACATGTTGCAACACAGCCTAGCTGCCACAAGTAGTTGTTGTGCAAAAACATTGCAAGAATGGAACACCTACAACAAATATCATTTCAGACTTTGTTTCATATTCAGGGTACCCTATATATATATATGTATTAAAACACAACTTGGAGCATCAACAATATTGACTTGCAGATTCTGTCATTCTATTTCATTTTTGAGGCTTCTCCAAAATATACACAAATTGGAGATCATCTTCAGATTCTTTTTCATACTCAGGGTACAACCGCTCCAATCTGTTTGGCCACATGTCCGCCTTTGCGCGGAGTCTGGAGGATGCCAGCTGGACAGGGCGCCCCACCTCAGCCAATGCCCAGCCGGAAGGTCCTCGAATCCAAGTGCCTAGAGCCGGTTGACCTTTGGTCGTACCGCTTTTTTTCCATAGGCCTGACTCTAACTGCTTGTCCTACAGTTTTCAAAGTTTTGTTTCTTAGTGCATAGGCCTTACTACGACCCCAAGTCCATGCAGGTAGAATCACCTACCAACATGGCCAACGGGGGTTTTGGGCGCTGAAATGAAACAACTCTGTGGAATCGCCTTTTCACCTTTCGGACTTCTGGATGTGCTGTATGTTTCGTCCAGGTCACAAAAGTCGCCCTGGAACTTCAAGGTCCCTTTTGTTGCAGGTGCTAAGTTCGATTGAGCCAATCTCTCCCGAGAGGCATCTATGAACAGCAAGCATTATATGATTCACGAACCCATCCAACAGGTGTGTTGTTACAGTCGGTTCTGAAACAAACACATATTGAAACAGAGAATATGATTTGTTGACCCAAAGGGCATGGGAACATTCGGGTGGGTCCCCCAATTTTTCTTGTGAGGATTTGGGTTTTCCTCCGTGTTGTGCTCCCCGAACGCACAATAGACTACCAAGAACTTTCTCTCTCTCTCTCTCTCTCTGACAGTGGCTCAGAAAGGCTTTCTGCAACCATCTATACCCCGCGGAGTTAAGGACCACCGCGAATTGCCAAAAACCACCGACAAGCATCAACAGGGGCTCCATCTTCCGCCCTCCGATAGTCAGCTCTCCGCTTTCTTGGCTCCGTGCACCACATCGTGGTCCGCATCGGGGCCGTCTGCAGAATCTACGTCTGGCAACCGCAGTACACGCAGCAAACGACCCAGCTCATCGTGCCTCAGGGCCACCCCCTTCACAATTGATCCCTGATTGCTAATTTATCCCTGGCCACTTGTGACGGGGGTCCTTGTTTAGTAGGGATCCTTTTTGTTCAGGGGGATCTCTCTGATTAATAACGGGCGGGTTGGGTTCGGGTTAATTTTACCATGATTTAAAGCCTTTTTTTGAGTTAAGGAGCCGTCAGAAAGTCGCCGCGAAGCGGCGAATATCAGAAGCTAAGCGGCAAGTCGATGGCATGTATCTCGGCGTGTCGGCCAGTGCGGTGGAAAAGAACGTACCTAAGGTCAAATCTGCCACGGGGCATGGCTGGCAATTTCCTCTGCACAGAACAATTTTCCACCAACGGCCAATTTACAGCTGGTTGCACCAAAGCACTTCGCCGCCATGCTCATGAGATGTTGTGATGAACGTGATCTTTAGTGAGCATGTGCAACAAAGGTTGGAGCAAACCAAACGTGGATGTGCTGTTAATAGAACATTGAAGACAAGTTGAATAGTATGATGCCGTGCTTTGTGGTTCATGCGCACAACAATCCATTCGTCTCCTTTTTGATGCATGCTTGTTGTGCTCAACTTGTGCGACCTGGCTCCTCCTCAGGCAACATCACCATCATAAACACATGACCATTAGTACTCTTCCCCAATAGTACTCTGCCCCACCAAACACCACTGGCTTGCGCAAAACATCACATACTTTGGATGGAGACAGCCCTGCGACAGCTGGCAGGTGGCTTATCCCAGTATTCATAGTGGCTCATCTATTGACGTGGCACGCAATTTTGCCATGTTGCTTTGCTTTACCTGATTATAGCTGTATTGTGAACCACTGCGCTTGTTCACTCGCCCCAGCCACGGCCAGCCAGTATTTCTGGATTCTTCAAAATGGGGGGGCCGCTAAGAAGCCACTACAACAGGAGTTGACATCATACTTTACAACTATGAGGGTATTTGGCAACCTGACAGTGGGGTGCTGGATTGAACCATTTTCCTTTTAAAGGTGCCTTTTCGTCCCGAACGTCAGGTTCCGGCTGTTGATTGGGAGGGTAAGGGCTTGATTCTGACCCCACCGCCGCGCCACAGAACTTGCTCCACCGGGTCAACGTGCAGTCCAGAGACGGCAGTGCCAGCACCGAACCTCGGACTCGCCCGGACCCGGGCCTGCAAGCTGGTGCCGCCGGCACGTGCCGGCTTCTAAACAGGATACCAACAAGGGTCCTCCAGTAGAGAGGTTAGAATGAGGCTACCTGGAGTCTCTATGACCCTTAAAAAATGGGGTCATTACCCAAAATAAAGGGTTCATGGACCCATTTTTAAAGGGTCATGGAGACTCCAGGTACCCACTTTGTTCTTTTTTGGTCTATTTCAGTAGGGGAACCCTCCCCTACTAAAAAGGTAAAAGGGCACTACTGGGGGACCTAGTTGACAAACCTTATAATTCAGAGAGCCGTGGCTAGTGACCGGCAGTCTCGAGGGGCCAAGGACATCCTCCCACGGCCTTAGGGCCCTCAACCAGAGGCCGCGTCAGTCAGAAAAACATGCTTCAAGAGTGTGACCTGGTCCTCGAGCCTATGGAAGCACATAGTTGCTGCATTTGCTTGTTTTTAACCATCTTTGTCTGGTGAATGGCACACACACACACACACACACACTCAGCCATGCGTGTGATACTCACCCGGACCAACTACTTTATCTTCCCACGACCATGTAATTAACTCACGCGTGTCGCACGCCTCATTATTTTTCCATGCTCAAAGTCACCCCCGTTCAGTGGTGGGCTAAAGGGAAACAACCAATCCCATTTTCTGACTTTAACGCCCAGAAATCGTCAAAATAATGACCCCAGTGTCAACGCCCAAGAAGCTTCTCCATGACCATCATCTCCGCCTGCACCACAGGCTGCGGCTCCCCCTTCTCGTCGTGAGCCCTGCAGGCCACAACCCCCAAATCGGCCTTGCTGACCACCAGCATGTCCTCGCCGAAAAATGCCATTTTCGCTTGCCACCGCTTGCCCGGAACTTGTCTGACTCGATTTTGTTGTCTTTCATTCTTCTCTGTTTGGGGGGGGGGGTGCAAACTATACATATCGACCCTGCTTTGGCTACCTTTGGGGGTATGAGACACATTCCGTTCCGTTCAACGCCCTGGATCGAACAAGATTGACACATGGCCCTGCTGAAAACCGGCAGATGGATTGAGCATCCCCAAAACTCTACAGTAGCCAGGAGAAGGCGCTCCTTTGCTCCTTTCGTTGATTAGACAGGTCTAGGAGTCTAGAGCATAGATCAAAACTCCATCCTATCTGTGCTACACGGATGAGACATGAGCACAGACTGCCCCAAACTTGTGAAAGCGAGCTTCTTGGGGTCACTGCAGGAAAACATCCAGTTGAGGGCTGAACCCGCAAGTGGGAACGGTTTGCAACTTTGGTTCCAAGCCCCGGCAATGCACGAAGAAGACACACAACGCGTTCGCATTCGAAGCCCGTCCAAGACAGCCCGTCGTCCGTCCTGCTGTGGCCAGTAAGCCAATGCCTCCAATTCACTTCGCAAGGTTGCGAAATCCATTTCGCAGAAACCCTGGTTTCTGATTCGATTCCCCGCTGCAAATACCAACAAACGTTTTGGTTTGACCCACGGTTTCAAAACTGGTGCGGGATTTTGTCCAACTACAGTATTACCAATCTCCCATTCCTGTTCATGGGGAGGGAAGTTTGGGGGGGGGAAGTTTGCAGTGTGTGTCGGTTCTGTGCAATCCGGAGATCCTGATAATGCCTATACATTAAAGGTTTCAAGTTACCCTCCCACCCTTTTCACAGCCGGAACTGTTCGACATTCGGGAAATGGTCCCTTTAAAAGGCACATGGTCCAAACCAGGACCGATTCCCCGAACGCCGAGCGGTTCCGGCTGTGACTGGCAGGCGCCTGCAGCGCCTCAGCTGCCGGATCCGTGGGATCCTGAAATCGGCATGGGATCTTGTTTCGGCCACGCCGGTTTCCATAAAAATGGGACACAAGGAACACCTCAAACTGAACTGTCAGGGGGACCACAGGAATTGCGGTCTCAGATCTCGGTTCGCTTCACCGAATCTAGGGATTTCTCAAGTCCTTTCTGAAACAGCGGCCAACTCACCTCGACAGCCTCGACCAACAACATGTCTTGACTTGGCAGAGGTTCTCAAACTATCCATCTGAAGATTACCTTCAAATTGGTGGCCTCACTTTTGCCCTGGCGCGAAAGGTAATGTTAGCCAAATTGTACCTGGAGTCTCCATGATCCTTTAAAAATGGGGTCATTACCCAAAATAAAAAGGGGTCAAAGACCCATGTTATTTCGGGTCATGGAGACTCCAGGTATATTAAGGAGCCAAAGCACCAAAAACCCAGCACCAAAGAGCACTCCTGAATGGAGCGCCCGAAGTGACTGGAGGGCAGCTGCCGCCAATGCAAGCGCGCCGTCTGCATCAAGGAGGCCACCGGCAAGTAAGTGACCGTGTCCCGGCCCGCCAAGGCGACACCTCAAATTGTTCAACAAGCCCAACCCCAAGCCCGCCAAGGCGACAAGTCAACCCCAAGCCCAACCCCCAGTTGTGTGTGGGTCATGATCATATATATATATATATATATATGGGGTCATGATCATCTATACATCTAGGGGTACCTTCCATTTCCATTCTTTCCAGGCATTCGGATCTTTCGAAACAACCACCCACAACCCTGGGGAAACAGCTGGCTTTTGAAAAGAACGATGGTTGAAACGAATGGGGAATCAACCCCTAGAAGTTTCAAGACAACATGCCGCGTGGCATTCGAATGGAAAGCGCACATGAGTAATAATCAAACTCGGTACAAAAATGGTGAACCCAGAACCATGTAAAGGATTAAGGTTGCGGCCGCACGTACTTGTGGTTGGGATCGCCCCTCACTAACCTTCATCTACCCGGGTTTTGATTGTGACTCACATGGTGTGTGCTCGATCATTTCACAACCGCAACAATGCTTAGGTCGAGCCACGCGCGAGTCAGCTTTCAAAGCTGTGCTTCACAGCTGAAGACTTAGGGACTCCGTGGGAGCCTTAACGGATATGATTTGGCAGTATCCCCCCAACTCCGATACCCGCGCTTTTTTTAAGGGTATCATGTCCCATGGCAAACCCAGGACGTCAACCAATACCCTGGACACAGTTGCTTGTGGGGTGTGTTTTTTGTTAGTGGACCCCAAAATGATGGTTCTCCCCCAAAAAGGGGGCACCAACTCAGCTAGGCTGGAATTAGGACCCCAGCAAAAAATATATTTGTTTTTGCCTGGTTAGTGGAAAACAAAGGGGACCCCAAAAAAGCAAAAAGGCAAAAAGGGGAGCTAATTCTGGGGAAGAAAAAGGGGGCACCAACTCAAAAGAGACAAGCCCCCTTGAAAAAAGACCCACGGCCAGATCCACCCGGCCATGACGCTGCTGTTGCCGAAGAAGGCGAGGTCCCCGATCTCCAGGGCCGGCAAGGTCGCTTCGCTCACCAGGCCTCGCGGCGATCCGCTGCTTTTGTTTTTCCCCTTTTTATCTATATATATAATTATTATGATTATTATTATGTTCCTTTTTTTGTACTTCGAGATGCTAAACACCAGGAACCCAGGCAACTTGCAGCCCCTGGAAACCACCACGATGTAGTTTCCCCACAAAAGGGAAAATGGGAACCCAGCAACCGACAAGGGTTTCGGGGATAGGGAAACCACCAGGAACCAAACTTACGGGGATCCCTGGAAACCACCACAAATCCAAGTTGAGAACAACAGTTGGAATGGTGATGAATAGTGATTTCCCTTGAAAGGATCGCCACTTTATGTCACTTTTGAAGGTTCCGAAACGGGAAATGGAGGACCACCCTGACTTGGAGAATCGATACTTTTAGAAACACCTACACAACCCTGTGAGTAAGAAGCAGTCGGTATGCCTAACGGTACAGATAGCACACACACACACTATCAGGGACATCTCAACCAGGAAATGAGTGGGGAATCGACAGTTAACATAGCTGCGCGCTTCTCACTATAAATGGGCTCTAACCCGTTCTGATACCCAAAACATTTGTCCGGTGCAAGCGATGGGAACTTCGTGCAGTGCGCGTCCCCAAGGCAACTGGCGAATAGGTTCCAAGGATTCCAAGGTGCATGAAGCTGCCACCCTTTGGAAGATTTGGCTCCATTTACAGAGGCCTTCTGGGAGCTTCCATGTTCAACCTTCACTTACCCGTTTTTTTTGTTTTTTTGTCCATGGGATTTGCAATTGTTTGAGAGCTCGTCCCCCACGTACCTCCCAAATGCATAGACAGGTCACCCGAATTTCGAGCAAGCCTCATGCGAGCCAAGGACGGTATGACAAGAGATTGGGGATAGTGCCCCCCCCCCATGTCCTCCCCAAATTATTTTACAGACCATTCTTCGTTCAGGCCGAGGCATGGAATTGGGGGGTTGATCAAAAGGTACCTGATACATAGGATGACCGTTGGGGGAAACTGCAAAGAAGATGATCTATCCCACATGGGAAAAGTGCCCCATGGTCAAACCTGCGGGCTGAAGCTCGGGAATACTGTGGGTGGACGAAATCCATTTCGCACCACCTAAGAAACCCTAAAATGATGCGATTCCCCTGTCCAACCTGGAGTCTCCATGACCCGGAAAATTGGGTTGTTTCCCAAAAACTAGACGACGAGTGGCCCGGAAGCATAGAGGCAAGTTAGTTGTTAGCGATCAAGTAGTCTAGTCGCGACAAGCTGCACACAGACAGATTCCGCTTTTTCTCAGTAGCTCGAATATGGCACTAAAAGTTGAGGAATGCACTTCTCAGTGCAGGTTCTCCCTGCTCATCGCGATCTTGCCCACCATCATGTCGCGCGTGTAGATCGAGTGGCTCGGCATGTGGATCTCGATGATGCATACCATGCTTCGGGCGGCTCCAACATGAACAAACAGGCAGCAAGCAAACTACCGCGATGTTTTTTTTTGCCGCGCTAGCTTGAGCCAACCACCAGGCGCGTGGCGCGGAAGGCGAGGCGGGGGAGAACCAACACCTGAGGCACCGTGGAGAAACCACCACCACCTGGGCGAAGCGAAACTGGAGCGAAGCTCCTGGACATGCAGGCAACTTACAAAGCGAGGTCTCAATGCAAATGCAGAAGTGTGGCACGGAGGTTGTTCAATCTGCTGATGTTGTCCGGCTTCACTCGGCTTCCCTTGGCTTCCCTCGGCTTCACTCAAGTGCAACAGCGCTCAATGAGCACACATGCTCAAGCATGTCATGTAGGTTGTTCAATCTGCTGGTGTTGTCCGGCTTCACTCGGCTTCCCTTGGCTTCACTCGAGTGCAACAGCGTGCAGGCAGCACAAATGCTCAAGCGTGTCATGTAGGTTGTTCAATCTGCTGATGTTGTCCGGCTTCACTCGGCTTCCCTCGGGTTCACTCAAGTGCAACAGCGTGCATGAGCACAAAAGCTCAAGCATGTCATGTAGGTTGTTCAATCTGCTGATGTTGTCCGGCTTCACTCGGCTTCCCTTGGCTTCCCTCGGCTTCACTCAAGTGCAACAGCGTTCAGTGAGCACAAATGCTCAAGCATGTCATGTAGGTTGTTCAATCTGCCGGTGTTGTCCGGCTTCCCTTGGCTTCCCTTGGCTTCACTCAAGTGCAACAGCGTGCAGGCAACACAACTGCTCAAGCTGCTGATGCGAGTTGTTCAATCTGCTGATGTTGTCCGGCTTCACTCGGCTTCCCTCGAAGAGCAAAACGTGGAGTCAGTGCAAGCGCTCAAGCATGTCACGCAGGTTGCTCAATCTGCTGATGTTGTCTGGCAGCAGCGAGGAAGATCGCAAAGCGCATGTTGAAAGATATGGCGGCTACATGCTGCGCGCGAAGCTGTGCGTGGCGCGGTGCGTGACGCTGCGCGCGGTGCTGCGCATGATGTGGCACATGATGCTGCGCGCGAGGCTGGTTCAATCTGCTGATGTTGTCCGGCTTCACTCGGCTTCCCTCGAAGAGCAAAACATGGAGACAGCGCAAGCGCTCAATCTGCTGATGTTGTCTGGCAGAGGAAGATCGCGAAACGCGTGTTGCAAGATGTGGCGGCTGCGTGCTGCGCGCGAAGCTGTGCGTGGCGCGGTGCGTGACGCTGCGCGCGATGCTGCGCATGATGTGCCACGTGCTGCTGCGCGTGAGACATCATGCGCGTCGTGGTGTTCACCAGTGCTGGCGGTGTCGTTCGTGTGCGTTTGTGGCGCTGGCTGCTGGCTCTGCCGGAGTTGTGCGCCCGCATACAAGCAAAAGCCCAGACCGCTCGCGACTCACTCGCATTGTTCTTGCTCGTCGCATGCGCCCGCTCGTTGCGCTCAGCAACAAGCCGTGCATCACTACCTGAGCTACTCATGAGCTATGCTACCCGGAGGACTCACAAAGAATCACGCGTGCCGCCGCGGAGACTGGAAGTGCCAAGGTCGTCCTTGAAGTCGCCGGAATCCGACCACCAAGATGCTCGTCCTCCCACGTCTATGTCGCGCCAGACTGGGATCGCTCGCGCGTCGGAAACATCCGCCAGCGCGAGCCAACCCAGATGACACGACTATAGCTGTCTGCAGTGCTGAGCCATCTTGATGACGAACGGTGTGGCAGCCCAGGCTGCGTGTCACGCACGAAGCTTTTGCCGGACTCGCCGCTCAAAAGCGCCAGAGGGGAAGAGATCGGACACGAACTCGCCCGGAGGACTCACAAAGAATCACGCGTGCCGCCGCGGAGACTGGAAGTGCCAAGGTCGTCCTTGAAGTCGCCGGAATCCGACCACCAAGATGCTTGTCCTCCCACGTCTATGTCGCGCCAGACTGGGATCGCTCGCGCGTCGGAAACATCCGCCAGCGCGAGCCAACCCAGATGACACGACTATAGCTGTCTCCAGTGCTGAGCCATCTTGATGACGAACGGTGTGGTAGCCCAGGCTGCGTGTCACGCACGAAGCTTTTGCCGGACTCGCCGCTCAAAAGCGCCAGAGGGGAAGAGATCGGACACGAACTCGGAGCTGTGCCAGCCAAGCTTTCTAACGTAGGACAGTGCCCTGCTCTCGTCCCGAAGCGCTTGCGCTTCGAACTGCTGCATCCTCTCCACCAGCATGGTGTTGTGGGCGTGCAAGTGCCCCTCAAACACGTCCCTCTCAGGCAAGTCGATGATCCACAAGTCGTCCAACTTGCGCGGGCGAGATAGCATGACGTACATCGCCAGGGCGTAGTCTGCGTCTTTCATCCAGCTGGGCCTGGAAAGGAAGGCCACGAGACCCCGCCGGGCAGTCACGCCCTGCAGCCCGTAGTGAGTCAAAACACAGCGAGGAGCCAGCGGCACCTGCTTGCGCACCACGCTGATCTTCTCCTTGCCCGCAGTATGAAAAGACCAAGCGTTTTCTGAAGATATGGCGCGGATGAAAAAGTGCCCGGGCGGAACGCCCTCATGCCCAGGTAGGCAGTAGTTCTTGTACTCCTCGTCATCTACTTCTACCAGCACTGCCAGAGGCTGATATGCGAGAACAACACACCCCTGACCCTCCGGGACTGGCGGCTCCTTCGGGTGCAGCTCTATCCTTCGAACGATCACGGGCAGCTCGCGTGTCAGCAAGGGCATGGGCAATATGCAAGACACGCGGGCAGGCATGCCCACGTAGAGAGGACACATGCCAAGCAGATATGACGTCTTTGTCATGTTCACGACCTGCAAGGCTGCGAAGACGTGGTCTCTGCTGAGCTGCGTGGGACCCGTGGGGCGGTCAATCGCCTGCGCGAAGTACAAAGTCTGACCGGCAGCTCGGGCCTCCAGCGCGGCCCTGAGCTGCTGCAAGCGGGCCACCTGCTCCCAGGCAAAGCCGCCCCAGTGAGCTTGGAGGAGCTGCTCGCGTGGACGCTGAAGTCGTGGAGGCCGAGGTGTAGCTCCTCGCTTTGACGGCTTGCCACAGCTCGTCAGACATGCGCGTCCCACTTCGCATGTGCTGCAAAAGCTGCACGAGCTGTCGCCCAGAAACGCAATCCAAGAAGCGACCTGTGCCGGTGAAGTGGACGACCCGCTGCAGCGACTGCTTGAATAGCAGGCGCCCCAGCTCGGACGCGTTGCTGACCTCACGGAAGACTCAGAGTGAGGCATGGCCTACATCCAACCGTGGAAATGCGTCAGACAAAAACACAACACTCAAAGCTCACAAACGCTGCCAAGCCCTTGGAGCCTCCTCCGAGTCGTCGTGCTCCGCGTCCGCGTCGGGGTCGGCCGAAGGCTCTGTCGCTGCCTTGGCCGACACCCACTCACAGAGCGACTTCTGCGTGGCTGGGCGCAGCTGCAAGAAGTCCGCCAGCTGGATGCCGATGGGCATCTTGCCAAACCACTCCTCCATGTACTTGCTCATGTCCAGGCCCAAAGGCTCTTGTCGCAGCAAAGAAAACCTATAGCCGGCCGCGTGATACACATCTGGAGGATTCATGGACAGCTCGTCCATCACCGTGGCAGACGCCTGGGCAATCTGCGCCTCCACGGCGCTGCCCTTGGCCTTGGCACCGCGAAGGTTTCGGCGGTCCAAGCCAGTGTTTGGGCTCACGTTGGCCCACTTGTGCAGCGTCTTCGCCTCGGGGCCAAGGAGTCTGACGGCTGCGTGGGTGGGAGCTCCCACGATGTAGCCAGCGCGTCCAAAGAATCGCTGGAAAAGAGGACGGAGCACCTTCGTATAGGCCCAAGTTTTGCCGGAGCCCCCTGCGCCAAGCCACAAGCAGTTGCACTTCTCGCTGCTGGCTCCATCCGCCAGGCAGCTGGAGAAATCAGTGCGCTTGTCATACATCTCCTGCATGGCGTTCACGACCGGGGCCACTGCCAGAACTTGCTGCTTGTTCAGGGTGTGCTTCCGCACCAGCTCCAGCGCGTACTCGGCCGGGCCAAGGCCGCGGGCGTTCAAGTCCACCAGGAAGGGGTCCAGCGTTTCCGGCACCGGCGCAAACTCCTCCTCGTCCGCGTCATCCTTGCCCATCTCTGCGTCACCTGTGGCCACAACGGGGCAGTTCCACGAAACCAAGAGACAGCGAGCCAGAAAAGCACATGAAAGCAACAGCGACCGAAAACCGAGCTTGCATGGGATACGCCGCGCCTCCAGAAAGAAACTCCAGGTAGCGCTTTTGAGCGCCAAGAGCCCGCTCTGCATCCGCATGACTCCAGTTGCGCCGCAGACCCACAGCTCCTTGGGCACGAATGCTCATTCCCTGCTGCACTTGAGGGACTCCTCCTAATGACAAGCAGAAATCCGTGAGCTTGGTCAGCGTCTCCTTGGTGTGGCTTTGCCGTCCAGCTAGCGCTCGAGCCCACTCTGCTTCGCGAAAGAGAACATCCTGCAGCGAGTCCAGCGCCACAGCGTGCAGGGCCCGCTCCTGACGCTCGAGAGCATCTTGCTCTCCCAAGCCATCTTGCACATCGTGGCCTTCGATGTCCACTGAGCCGTCGTCCTCTTCGAGGTCGCCATGCTCTTCCAGCTTGGAAATGTAAGCAAAGCGCTCCGCGCGACGCTGGCTGCTGCTTAGCCTTCTTGCAGCGTGATGCTGCTCGAAGCGGCGCAGCCACGTCAACTGGGTGAAGCTCAAGTGCTCCAGCGGCGATAGCTGAGTGTAGTGAAATCCAACAAAAAGGCCAAGAAAGGCAGCCACCAGCTCGTGTGTGCGAGGCACATCGACATAGATGCAGGATCGGGGTCGGAGCATGTGATGCAGAGCCCACCGCAGCACCAAGCTCTGTGATTGCTGCTCCGGATCAATCTCATCGCCGTCTTGAAGTGGATACCAAGATCGAACTCCAACCACGTCTCGGATGACGGGCGAGCTCAAGCCCCCCAAGATCCGCTCTTGCGCTGAAGCGGTGCGCGTCTGCATGCAAGCCCTCCAGTGCCGCCAGGACGGGGAAAATCGTGCCGAAATCTTACCCCCGTCTTCATCGATGCGCAAGCTGTGGCACGAGAAGCACGACTCCGAGCTTGCGCACTCTTGCGAACATAAAGGGAAAGGAAATGACAGGCCCAGCATGTAAGCTGCGTACTTCTCTGATTCGGACTCCTGCGGCAAGCGAAGATCCAGAGGCACCACTACGGTGTTGTCCGCGCTTCTGACCTCCTGGCCGCGCATGCAAACGACAACGAAGCAAAAGCAAGAAGGAAGAACTGTAAAATAAACAAAAGCAAGAACTAAGAACTGTAAGAGAAAAAACCCTCCGTGGGTCCTGCAAGGAACTCTCGAAGTGAGGATAATGCTTCTCAAACTCGAAAAATCGAACGCCATCCGGCTTGCCAGCTTTGGATCGATCAACGCGACGCACAAAGCGAGAATACATCACCATGGACATGCATCGCAGTAAAGGGTTCCGGCCGCGATGTAGGTAGTCGTCTTTCTGGTTGAACTGCACGACTCGAAGCCTTGCAGATGCCTTAGACTGTCCGACTCACTCAGTTCAGCCAGCTCCCGCACGGGCATTGGTCCAGAGTCCGGCTCCTCAGGTGCGTCCAGTGGATCCACCTGCATGTGCGGAGCTCGCAGCGATGCCGCCTTTAAAGCAACCTCGCGGCAGCGCATGATGGCATACGGCACGAATCGGAAAAACATGTTGTATCCAGCAAAGCTAACGTACTGCTCCTGTTGGTAGAGAAGCTGGTACGCCATTTCTCCATTGGACTTGCAAATGCATCTGTTCATGCCGAAAGCCAGGCGACGAAGTATCGACAAGCAGCGCTGCCTTTGTTCTTGCACAGTAGATGCGCGGCCGCGCTCTTCGGGAACATCTGCAGAGTCTTCAGCAAGCAGTGTTGAGGCATGTTCCCTGCGCCTCTCGCGCTCTTCCTCCTCTAAGCGCTGAACGCCAGCAAACAGCTCCGGCAGCAAGCTCCTGGAAATCTCAAACTTCTTGGCTGCGTACTCGCCGACGTAGAAGCCAACGTCCTGCATGTCGCGAAACATGTCAATCAGCATGCGCTCCAGTGCGCCACGCATGCTGCCGTCGCCCCGGGTCTTTGGCTTCAAGGCAGCAGTGCCATGGCGATGCTTCTTGGCCACAGATTGCTCCAGCTCCGCCGCCTGTGTGGCAGACGAAGACGCTGCTGCTGACTGAGCTCCGGAAGCTGCAGCAACAACTGCGACGCCCGCGCGTTCAGAAACATCTGCCGCGCTACGGGCGTCGCCGTCGTGCACTGTAGCTTCCGGAGCATCCACCTTGCCCTGGCAAAACCGTGCCAAATCCTCATCGGCAAAGCAGCGGCCCAGGTACTTGACGTCCACGTTGCATCGCATGACAACCTGCGCCGCCGGATTGGACATGCCTTCGAATGGATGGTCTCTGCGTGCTTGAAAGACGTGCGGGTTTTCGTTCTTGAAGTCTTCAAGCATCTTGACATCTGCAGTTTCGTGCGGAAGCTTCATGAAGTCAGCAGCCCGAACGCGTGGCCAGCCTTTCCAGCACCGCGTCTTCGTCTCCCCGCCCTCGTCTTGCTGAAGCTCCACATGAAAACATCCAAAGCGACAGCCACGCTTGCCTTTCGCAGCGCTCCTGAGCAAGCGCGCATGGGTGACACAGCCTAATTGCCTGAACACACTCCCATCACAAAGCAAACTGTCTGACAACGCGAAGAAACATGGCTGCTAGCGACTGCAGCTGTGTCACAACGCGAAAAAAACACTCGAAAAAAAACTGGCTGTTAGCGCTGGCCAGCGTCCTCTTGAAGCAAGACTTTGTGCACTTATGAAAGTGGTTCTGAATGACCAGTCTTCTGTAGTCGCTGTAGAACGCCCGCTTCCACTCCAAGGATGGAAAGTCAGACGCCTCGCTCCTCCTTTGATATCTTGGGCGAAGAGATGCGTAGCACCCGGTCAATGTCATGGCGCCATCTTGGCCTTGCAGAGCCCGCTCTTCTGCCAAAACTTCATGCCCGTCAGGCTCCACAGGTCGCACAGAACAATCTGACTCTTTGAAGCACCACTCAGGTGCTACTGAGGCCTTATTCGCAAAACGGTGCCTCCTTTATTGCCGCATAAGGGTTAGTGCCAAAATGGGAGGATTGCCCAGTTCCACTGGGCAGCTCCCCTCAGCAGCTGATGGGAGTAGGATTGATGCCACTCCCACAGCGAGGGAGAAATCCTCCCACCTCACCGGATGCCCTCCCGGCATCATGGGTGAGGAAGGAATGTAGCGAAGATCAGTGTGATCAATTCGCTCTCGACTGAGGGGAAGACCCGGTTCTCAGTCGGGAATTGCGGGTCCGGATGAGTAAGCTCATCCGCCCACGTGTTGAAGTCGCGTTTCACATGCGACGGCCCCAGCATGACCTGCTGGTCATGCAGCGTGAGCACAATTTCCATGAGGATGGCCGCATTGGGCATCCTACGAGTGGAATCGTTAAGAAGGGAGAAAACATTTCCCTGGTTATCACTAGCCACCAGGATCCTAGTGTGAGAAGCCGAGCCGGCTGCACAAAGCAGAACGGCCCTCACCAAAAGGAGGAGGCCGAAGAGCTCCAAGGCCGCTATCGCCCGCTGCGGGTCCCCAGTAGTGAAGGCCCACGGCTCGCCCTCCGGTGTGATTCTGTGCTGGAACCACTTAACACGGGACTTGTCGGGGTTGGGCACGTCCGAGCACCAACCACCCACCCATGCATGGTCCGCCTGTCTGCCAGCTCCCGCATCAGATGCCCCCGTCCATGGGAGTGTGGGAGCAAATGGGGATGCCAGTGTGGGAACCTCTGGTTGAAGAGTCTCCCCAAAAGTATGGCCAGAGCACGAACCAGCTTCGGTGGCCTGCCCGAAGTGGTGTAGGCCTTCTTCCAGCTCCAAAAAGGCTGGAGGAAAGGTTTCGTCAATGGGCACGCCGAAGTAGCCCATTGAATACGGCCTAGGGCTTGTTCCACCTCCTTGCTGGTGAAGATGTCCCCCTGGGCCAGCCGTTTAAGAGTGGCCAGGATTATGACGTGTTTGACTGGAGCCAGCAGTACACAGGGCGTGATTGGGTCCACCACAAAACCCAACCAGGTATTGATCGGGGAGAGCGCCGTCTTCTTCCAGGAAAGCGGGACTCCCAGCGCCAGCAGTGTAGCCAAGATGGCTGTGGCGTCCCAGTCCGCCCGGCTGCATCTGAGGACCCAGCAGTAGTCGTCCACAAAGACTAAGTGCCAGTCCACCTGGGGGAAGATGTAGTACAAGAGCCTGAGCACCAGGGATGCCTTTCTTCCCCAGTACAGCTGTGCCGAGGCCATGCCGTACGTGCCCACTCTGTTGACCCACCACCGGTTTTGGATGCAGGCCACCTGGTATTTCCAGTCTTTAGGGAGCACTTTAATACGCCTGTGGGCCTTGGTGACATCTGCCTTGAGGATGATGAAGGTTTCCCCCTGTGTCGGCAGCTGCCATCTCAGGGGTTCCCCCCCGCTCCCCCCAGAACATTCCGTGCCCGGGGGGGTTGGGGGGAAGGGGGCCCTCCTATCAGGGCCCTCGGCACCTGGGAGTGGTCCCTTTCCTGAGGGTGTCGATCCCAGAGAGACGTCCATGCCGCCGGAGGTATCCATAATCCCCCTGCCCCGATCAGGCCCCTCGGCCCTGGGGGGCAGGCTGGTGCTGCGGGGGTCCCTCTCAGGGCCCTCGGCACCTGGGGACTGCCCCTGCACCGGCTGGTGAACATCCCGAGGTCTCTCCTCAGTGTTCGGGAGCGTGGCCCAAAGTAGATGGGGATGGTCCGTCGCTGTCCTGAGCCAGTGGATGGCGTGGAGGCAGTCTCCGACCATCGGTGCAGTGGTCTTCTCCCCTGTGTGAGCCTGGATGTGTGCGTTTGCTCCCCCTTTGGAGCCATCGTAAATCGTCCTGATCTTGTCCGACTCATCAATCCCTGCAAGGGGGCCCGGGCAAAGTTCCTCCGGTTTGCAGCGGCACCTCTCCGCCGCCTCGGAGCGAGTGAAGGGCCCGTCCACCATGTCCAAGGCTCGTTCCTCGTAAAAGGTTGATTCGATTTCCTCGGCAAAGAGTTCAGCCGTTGGGTAGTTATCATGAGCCACTGGCGGGGGGGGATCTTCCCCCAGCCAGGCTTCTCCCTTAAGCTCCTCCTTAGTGGGCCAAACTCCCGGGGAGGTCAAGGTAGGGTCCGAGACTCCCAAGGGGACCCCCTCTTTCAGTGTTAGGGGGAACTCCCAATCAGGGTCACCTGAAAGGGATGCCAAGTGCGACACTAAGTCCAGGAGGAAGGGTTGTCCTGGGCATCGTTCATGGAGGTGCCTCGGTCCTAGGATAGCCCGCAGCTCCTCGAGGTCGGCTTCCTGGAAGGGGTGTGTGGTGGCACCTGATGCCAGGGACATCCGGACCTTATCAATCCAGGGCCTGGTAAGGGTCATGATCAGGGCGCCCAAAGTAGCCAAAGGGGAAATTCTCCGAAAGGGGGGGTTGAGCCTCCCCGGGGAAGGTTTCCCCCCCCCATCTCTCAGGGGGCGTGAACGGAAACCCAATTGGACAATCGCAACTCGGTCAGTGAGGCGTGGGACCCGGAAAGCGGGCAGACATTCGGGGCGGTCCAGGACCTGGTCCCCTTGTTCTTCCTTTTCCAGTTGTTCCGCATCTCCGGCCATCGGGGGCATGGGAGATGGGAAGTCTGGGCTCATAGTTCCACGAGGGCTTACGGTGTCAGCCTCATGGTGGATGTGCCCGTGCTGGCGGGGCTTCGGGGCATTCTTGCCTCCGGGCTCTGGGCCCTGGTGTGACGAGGAGGGACCGCCTCCCTGATTGGGTCCCCGTTTCCCCCGGGGAGAAGGGCCCCCAGGGGGGTCCGACCCCCTTCCCTTAGGTGGTTCCTTAGGGTTTCCCGGGAATTGTGAGGGGATCCGGATGTGCCCCGGCGCTGCGAGTGACACAGCGATGGCTTTGGCCAGGCCTGCCATCATATCCCAGGGGTATCTGCTGAGAGTCGAGGACTCGCTGGTGCCCACATGTGACTGATGTGTGCACCGCATTTGATCCCAGTCCTGGATTGGGAGATCCGTGGCAAGTGTGGTGGCCTTCTTGACCAGCTGGCCCAGGCGGCACTGGTCGAAGGAGATTGCTGTCAGGGAGTTTTCCTCCATCCAAAGCTGCCCATCCTCCGTGATCCAGAAGGATGAGCATTCCTTGGCTTTGGGCAGCGAGCTGCTCACCACTGGGTCCTCCGGGTGCTCCAAGAAGGATTTTGGCCCTGGCAGAGAGACCGCCGATCTTGAGGCCCTTGCCAGTCTGGTGATGTACATCTGCCTCAAAATGAGGGTACTGTCCTCATCAAGCTGAGTCTGGGCGGCCTGGTTCAGGTGTGGGAGGCCCCAAAGTGTCTCTCGAGTGCGTCCTCGCACCGGGGTGGGGGCCCCCGGTTTTGGTATGTGGCGCAGGATGGACCATGTCCTGCAGTTGGGTCCTCCCCCAATGAAGACCACTCGGCCCTGCTTTGCTGCCGTGCAGAGCGCTCCATACAGCTCGGGTTGGAGCATGTCGTGGTTCCCTTTTGGTCCCGATCGTAGGATGTCTACTGCCACCACCATGCTGGAGAGGTGCGGGTAGTTGGCATGAAGACAGCTGTCTAAGGAAGTTGGGTCTTCCTTGCCTGCATAGAGCAGGACAATGATGGGCCCACTGGATGGAACTTTGGGCGATGTGCCCTGTGTCCATCTCAGCCGCTGTGCCAGGCGCTCCGGGATGTTCTCCATCCACGGGAAGGTGTCCCCTCCCGGTGACAGCTCCGTGGGACTTGTCAGGGGGGTAGCTGAAAGGCGTTGGCCCCCTTCATTCAGCCCAACAGAACTCTTATGAAAAACCACCGGGTCCTGCTTGATGATGTTGGGCGCCGGAAGTGGGATCGGCTGCCTCCTGGGCGTGTTCCTCGGCGTTGCGGTGTGCTGCCAGTTGTCCGGCACTCGGGCCTGCTGGGCGCGGCCCCCCGTGTCAGGGCCCTTGGCACCTGCGGGGAACCGTCCCGCCCCTGCCATCTCAGGGCCCTCGGCACCTGTGGCACGGGGCTGCGGCGTTGCCGTTGTGTCAGCTGTGTGGTTGTTCTGACCCCAGCTGGGGTGTTGTGCACGCTGGTTCTGTCGTCCCCATCCTTGTTCCGCCGAGGAGGGCCGCCACCTGGCCTGTCCCCCCCCTGTGTCAGGGCCCTCGGCACCTGCAGGAGGGGGCTCATGTGCCTGCTTGGGGCGTTTTCGCCCCCTCTCGCCCCCCCGGGCCCTATCAGGGCCCTCGGCACCTGAGGCCTCCCGGGGGGTCGGGGTCCGAGCCCCTAGTCAACCCGGGCAGTCCTGCGGGAGGTGGTCTCCCAGGCAGATGCGGCCCGTCGCCAGGATGAGGTTGCACTTGTGCGTGCGTCCGCAGTTGCCCGGGCAGCGCCCGCGCATCCAGTTGTTACAGAACTGGTTCCCTTTCGGATCGGTGGCCGCCTGCTTGTTACTGCCCCTGGAGGCCTGATTGTTCGGCTGGGGGGGCTTACCTTTCCCTTTGCTCCCAGGCTTGCCCCTGGACTTCCCCTTGCCCCTGGACTTGTTCTTGCCCTTCTGGGGTGGTGCGTAGTCCATGGATGTCCTGGTCTGTGGGCGGCCCCTGGAGAAGGTCCTGATCTTCTCATAGACCTCACGTGTCCAAAACAATGTGTCCTGCCTTACCGACAGCATGGCCGCCTTGAGGGTGCTGCCCTCATGCATCTGCTCGTGAATCTTCCGCCATGCATTGCGTTCGGCAATTGCCAGGACGTGGTCCTCGGGAGGGGGAAAACGGCCCCCGATGTCCTCCCCATAGAACCACTCGTACCAGCTCTCCAGGTCCTCTCGGGTGATGTCGAACTGGCCGAACTGTGGAAACGATAGGACGCACATGAGGAGGGTGTTCCGGAACACCGCGTGCATCCTCTCGAGCTGGTGGCGAGTTTTCGGCTCGCCCCGCTCTTCCACCTCGTCCTCCCGGTCCCAGCCATCGACCGTGGTCTTCTTGGCGGTCTTCCATGGCCGTTCTCCTGGTTCCGGGAGTGCGCTTACCAGGTATTTCATGGGGATGAAGCCGATCTCGCCTCCAGCGCAGAGCTTGAACTGGCGCTTCATCAGCTGGTCGCTTCCTTGCAGGGCCAACTTGGGTTTGGTGAGTTTGGTCTTCTCCTCCCAAACCCTCTCCAGCTGTCCCCGTTCGCACGAGACCGTGAGATTCGGGGCAGTGTCCCCGGGCGTGTGCGGCCCGGGTCCCGATGTTGCATGTGCCCCCACTCCCATGGATCGTTGAGCCGCGTGAACCACCTGGAACATACGGGCCGCGATCAGCCGGGAGGTCACATCCGTGTAGTGGTTGTTGTTGGGGGCGAAGCCCAACTCCCTCGGCGCCGTCTCCCTTGCCCGGTCGGGCGAGTCCCACCGGGTCGCGAGGTCCTCCATCGAGACAAAGCCCTCATCAGACAGCGTCGCTTGGATGAACCACGGGATGCCCTTGAGGACCATGAGGTTCCTGGCGGTCTTGTGGAGCTTGGCCACTGCGTCCGTATACACTCCGGGAATCTCCTGTGGTGGTGCCACCAACTCATCCGGCGGCACCGCCATGGTGTGGGTGGGCGGGATTTCAGATTCCAAGACAGAAGGGAAGTGCCCACTTGAGCCAAAATGGTGGCCCAAGTGGACACTTACAAAGAGTCAAGACAAGCGACCACCTACGGTTAACACTTTAGCCCAGACTCTTTGAAGCACCACTCAGGTGCTACTGAGGCCTTATTCGCAAAACGGTGCCTCCTTTTTGCCGCATAAGGGTTAGTGCCAAAATGGGAGGATTGCCCAGTTCCACTGGGCAGCTCCCCTCAGCAGCTGATGGGAGTAGGATTGATGCCACTCCCAACGGACGGATCGCATCAGCTGCCAATACCAACGGACGAGCTGGTCGTTGGGGGGGTCCTCCTTCCCCGTATGCCGTGGGGTCCCGCTGCCGCATCTCAGGGCCCTCGGCACCTGTGCGTGCAGCTGCCCTGCTGCGGACCCTGGGGGGTGCCTGGGAGAGCGTCTCAGGGCCCTCGGCACCTGCGCCCTCCCCCTGCCGCCTTGCCTGGAGGCACGGGGGGAAGAGTGTCAGGGCCCTCGGCACCTGCTCTATCCCCCCTCACTCAATTTCCGGGAGGACGATCGCCTCCTTGTCGGACTGAGTGTCCACGCTCTCGTCAGTGTCCGAGGAGAGGGAGATGGAGGCCTCGGAGTCCTGTGCTGCATAGGGCTCCACGGCCATCCACGTGTTCGGGAAGGTGAAGTGCCGGAAACATCTGGTGCATCCTAGGTACATCTCCGGTTCAGCATGGAAGTCCTGCTCCGCCAGCTCCGAGATCTTGGGCGGCCCCCGGCCTCCAGCCACACCCCACTGTGACGCCATCCGTGTCCAGTAGGTGCATGCTGTAGGCTTTGGTGGGACCCTTTCGGGCCGTGGTGGCAATCACCGTCAGTGGACCCCGAGGCGGAGGCACCTCATCTGCAGCCACCTTGGTGATGGCCGGCTTGTCGGCGGGGATCACATCCCAGCTGGCATGTGAGGGCGGTGTGTCCGGGACTTCCTTGAACAAGGCCTTTGGTGAGGCAGGGCACTCCACCCTGTCCGCCCAGTCCTCATGTCCGAGGTCGACTCGGACCGCCCTTCCTGCCTCGAGTTGCATGGACGGGAGCTTCTGGAAAACCTGGTCCCAGATGGAGCACACCACGTGTCGCTTCTCCCGGGTGTAAACATCCGCCGTGGATTCCTTGAACCAGTTCCCCAGGTACTGGCGTTGGTCCCTCGGTATGTGAGCCTGGAATGCACAATCCGGCATGAAGACCCGGAAGGAGTACCACGATAGTTCCGCCACATCCTTGGCTGGCGCGCCCTGCTTCCCCAAGGCGTCTTTGAGCCACCTCAGGGACCTGTCTGGGGTGCCTGGGCGGGGGATGAAACCCGTCCTGTCCTTATTGATCGTGGGGATCAGGTAGTCCATCTCGCGAAACTCCTCCGAGGCCCTGAATCTCTTCCACCACTTTTCCAAGGGGATCCACCATCTGGCTCCCGAGAAAGAGAATAATGGGGCGATGAGCGGGACCGGGTTCCGTTTGATGGCCACTGCCGACGTGGTCTTTGTCTGCCAGGCGAGCAGCTCCAGGGTGTTGCTCGTGGACCTGACCGTCTGCGGCGAGGTGTGCTGCACGTCGTTGAAGCGCGCACTGCAGGCTAGGTTGAACCTGGCCATCGCCATAATGTACCTGTCTACTGCTTTGGTCAATTCCGGGACCCGGTTCTCCGAGGGGCCCCCTTCAGCCCCTTGTTCCAGGGCCCAAACAATCGCCCGGGTCGGAACCACCGCTTTACGCTGTGGCTTGACCTGGGTGTCCACCAATGTCTCTTGGATGGCTTTTCGCTTTGCCAGGAGCTGTTTGTGTTCGTCAACGTTGAGCATGCCGAGTTTAATGGAGAGCCACTTTAAAGTGCCCCACCACTTCTGGAGCTTCGCCGGGGTGACCTCCAGCGTGACCGCCTGGTTCATGAGGTGCCGTACGTCCCCGGCCGTCCAGGGGAGGTTCTGGAAGCCGATCTTGCGCATGCCCTCATAGGCCAAGCAATGTGCTCGGATGGTCCGGAAACGGGCATCTCCGAACAGGTGGCCAAACTCCTCCAGCTCCTTGGCCCCCATCACCTGGTGCATGTAGGGGATCTGGTGGCGGAAGGGAATGAAGTAGCCCAGGAGGCGTTCCAGCCACCTGGCCCTCAAGTGCTGTTCCAACGCTCGTTGGGATGTCGGCAGTTGGGTTTTGATCTTCCCTGGTTTCCAATGCCGCCACTTGTTGGCCACTGCCAGGACATCCGGGGCCTCAATCGATCCGGAGAGGATCCACTCCTCACGGTCCCGGATGGCCTGTTCCATTTCCAGTGGAGAATAGGTGTACGATTGTCTAGCGCCTGCCGCACGAAACAGAAGTTGCTGCAGGGTCTTGGTAGCGAGCTCCAAATCCGCCTCCTCCAGCGGTTGTGGTTGGGAGCCGAGTATCCTTGCGAGGATCAAGTTGTAGGTGTCCGAGGCCACCAGGACATGGTTATCGTCGGGTGCCATCCCCACGATTCGTGTCCACGGTCGCGGGTCGAAGACCACCGCATCCGGGTTGGCAACCTGGTCCTTTTTGACCCATTCCAGGCAGCACGCCACGAGGATTTCCCCGTCCGACTGCACTGGTGCAAATCCAAGGTCATGCAAAATCAACTGGACCGCGGTTGGGGCCCCTAGGAAGGTCGTTCCAAACGGGGAAGGGAGGCGGGGCCTCCACATCATCATGATCCACTCGAGCCCGGAGCCAAATCTCTAGGCGCCAACCCCAACCCAACAACAGGGGGGGCCCCAAAACCCCGGAAAGCCAAACCCGAAAACGGGGGGGGGGGGACCCGGGGAGCCTCCACGGAAAGGGAAAAACCAAACGAGGGGGGGAGCCCAGGCGCACTCCGGACCAGCCCAAGCGCGCCCATTTTTCTCGCCTGGTACAGGTCAAGGCCTGTGCTGTGCCCGGGGGGGATATCAGCGCCATCGGCAGCTGTCCTCCCCCGGGGTGCCCTGCGAGTCCGTTCCGGATGGCCGCAGTGCTGCATGATCACACGGCCCCCTTGGCAATGTCGTCAATGCGCTTGAGCGCCGCCGCCTCCGGGTTCCGGAGAATCAGCTCCCAGATGGCATCTGAAACATGGCCGGTCTGGGTGACGTGGCTGAACCTAAACCGTGGGACTTTCTGGTCCACCACGGAGACATCCCGCAGCGGGGCAGACGGCTCTACCCGGCGGTAGAACTCCAGCCGTTCCTTGACCCAGCGGTTGTACAGTCCATCGGGCGGCTCGTCCAGCACCAGCTGAAGGATGGCCTTGCCGGCCCGGATCTGGAGGAGGCGAGTGCCCCCTCCCCCGGCGCGCCAGTACCCCTTGCAGTACTTGCACATATAGCCCCCCCGGGTCTCCCCCTTCGTCTTGGGGATGAGCTCCCATGGGGTGACTGAGCTCAGAACCAGGCCGCACTCCATGTGCGCCCAGAAGACGTGCTTCGTCTCTGCCGAGAAGTTCTTCTTCTTGTAATCCTTGCCCACCACGCCGTGGACGTTGTCCGATGTGATGGGGGGGTAGACGATCCCCTCATCGCCCTCTCCTCCCCTGGGGCGGATGTCAGGGCCATCGGCACCTGTCCGGCACCCGGGGGCGGAGGGGTCCAGGCCCATCAGCTTGATCATGTCGTTGGTGTAGCCGAGCTTGCGGTAGATGGAGGGGGCCACTGAGTCGGGGACTGCGCCGACCCACCACTGCTTCGTGTTGCAGCGCCAGTTGACTTTCACCTCCGCCAGGGCCCCCGGGCCTCCAATGCGGTCCATGAGGGCCTGGTACACCTCTGGGAACTGCTGGAGACTCTCCACCGGGACCGATATGCGCTCATCACATACCGCCCGGAGGATCATCTGTTCCTTGGAGTCCGCCACGTCCTGGACCGGGAGCTGCATTACCTCCGCCGGGGTGTCCGTGAGGAAGGCCCGGGCCGCAAGGACCTTGCCCATGGCCCGGTAGACCAGGCGCCACTCCGGTCCTGTCTGCGGAAGCGGAAGGCCCTCCTCCTTCAGGAAGCACCGAGCATCTTCCTTCAGGGTCTCCCAGCCTTCCAGGCGGATCTGATTCTGGGCCTTGTTCTTCGGGCCCCGCTGTCTAGGGCCCTGAAGCAATGGCAGAGACTCCCAGACTCCCCAGAGCTGGCGCAGAGTGAAGCTGTGACCAAACATCCCCAGCAAGCCTGGGAGTGTCCAGGACGAGATCTGGCGCGCCCAGTGGAAGTCCTCCTCCGGATCGTGGGGGGCCGCCCAGAAGATGGATCGCAGGTCCTCGGGGTATGGTCGGTCCCCCGCCTTGGCCTGCTGGTTCAGCTCCTCAACGGAGTACCTGGCCCATGGGAGTCCACCCGCCTGGTGGTTCCTGGGATGCGTACCCTTTTCCAGCGCCTCCGGATTCACCTTGGTGAGGTTGTTGGCCCAGTCCGGGACGTGTACGGGCCCCGGTCGTCGGACCCAGCGGCCCGCAAAGATGCGGACCTCTCCGACACGCTTGCTCATCATCCAGCGCAGGACCGCGAGCTGCACCTCCGGGTCCTGGGTGTCCAGGCCCCCCGGGGTGGCGGACGGCTTGTCAGGGCCCTCGGCACCTGAGCTCGTCGCACCAGAGCCCGAAGATGGGGGGATGGTGGGCTGCCTGTCAGGGCCCTCGGCACCTGGGCGCGCCGCACCAGAGCCCCCCGCCTTTGGAATGGGGATCCCCGCCAGATCCGGCAGATCTGCCAGGAGGGCCGCCGGAAAGGGGTTCCTACCCAGCGAGATGACCGCCTTGGCTTCGAGGTAAGAGTCCGTGAGGGACGTGAGGTCGTCCATGCTGAAATCCCTCCATGCCGTGGTCGGCTCAAAGACCCCTGTCTCAATGGCAACTCGGACCTCGCTAGGCCACGCACTGAATGGAGGCTTGATGGGCTCGAGCATTCTGGTCTCGAGGGCGCCCTTCGCTTGTCTGGCCTGGTGCTTTGCCTTCGCCTCTTCCGCAGTGGTCTGGGCCTGGAGGAGCTCCGGTGTGGGCCTCCCCCAGTCCGCGCCCAGCTTATCCAGCAGCTTCTCGCGGAAGAGGTCCAAGTCCAAATTCTTGAGGAGTTGGCCCCCATCGCCTCCTCCATCGATGGCCCCTCCTTGAAGCTCGTGGAGGACCGCCGCGGATCGCTCCACCGCTGCCACCTGGTCTGCCTTCTTGGCCTCTTCCTGGGCGATGGTGGTGGCGTTGAGCCGGGTCTGGATTTTGAAGGCCTTCACTGCCGACGGGTGGAAGGCCCTGCACTCCTGGCCCTCTTCCTTGTCGCCCGGCAACGGGGGCCTTTCCCCCATTGGGGCCGTCAGGAAATCCTCGTCCAGCTCCATGGGGCAGTTCCTGATCACCGCCCGGACCGAGGAGGGGACAAAATCCGAGAAGCTGGCCTGGTCCAGGTTCTCGCATGCCATCGGGTCGGTGGCCAGCTCGCTGACATCCACCGAGGCGCTGAGCTTGAGGTCGCGGGCCCGGTCCGTATCAGGGCCATCGGCACCTGCGGACCGGGCCGCCGTCCAGACCGCATTGCCCTGGTCATCCACTGTCAGCTGCCAGTGCGTGCCCGCCATTTCCAGGGTGGCCAAGTTGGACGCCGTGTCGATGGGCTCCGTCTTTTTGCCGCACCCCATACACTTCCTGGCGCCCTTCTTCACCCAGGGCATGGTGCAGCAGGGGCAGATCCAGGATGTGGGCTCCTTACCCAGGGGGCGGTTCTCCAGGCCCCCATACCCCAGGCCAGCGCGCTTGCCAACCTTCTGTCCCGGGGTGCTGAGCAGGGCCTCATGCTCATACTTCATCTTGGCGATGTAGAACGCCTCCACCACGCGCTCCAGGCCCCCCTGCTTGAGTTGGGGGCCCTCAAAGCCTCTCAGGAGCCGCTGGACATCCTTGGCCTGCAGTCGGCGGAGCCTGGCGGCCGTGGTCACATCAAAACACGGGAAGTCGCCCGCCATCTGGTCCGCACTGAATTGGTAAAGGCCCTCAGAGACTTTGAGGGCCTTGGTGAAGACGCTTCCCCCTGGCGGGGGGGCTGCGGGGTCCTCATCCCCCTCCAAGGACGCCTGCGCCCTGGCCTTTTCCATCAGGTCCTGGCGTCCCTGCCACTTGGTGTCGGACATCGGGGGGTCCACCTCATCTTCCGCCAGGGGTTCCTCCATCGGGGGCTCCTCCTCGTCTTCCGCCAGGAGTTCCTCCATGGGAACATCCGGCTCTGGAGGGTCGAGAAGCTCCAGGAACGCCCCTGGGGGGCGTGTCAGGGCCTTCGGCACCTGCGCCACCCCAGGGGGGGAGTCCGCCATCAGCTCGTCCTCGGCCTTACGCTTGGCTGGGATGAGTGGGGCTTGCTCCAGCTCGTCGGCGCTGGAGAAGAACCGTTCGTCCGGTGCCTGAGGGACCTCAGCCGCCAGGACGGTCCAACCTTCTTCCTCCTTTTTCACAAGGCTTGCCAGGTACTTCGCCATGGATGCCTTTGCCTTCGCCTTAGCCTCTGCAACCGCGGCACCAGCATAGGCGGGGGTGTACATGGCTTTGATAGGAGGGGAATGAGAAATTTCAGATTCCAAGACAGAAGGGAAGTGCCCACTTGAGCCAAAATGGTGGCCCAAGTGGACACTTACAAAGAGTCAAGACAAGCGACCACCTACGGTTAACACTTTAGCCCAGCGTAGTGCTGCCCGGCTTGCAAGCGCTGAGATTCCGACAGAGGCAAGGCCACGGGCGGAGTGCCCATGGTGTCTGCAAAGGCCATCTGCGAGTCGAACTTCATGCGCTGTGCGGCCGCGAGCACGCGCTTGCTCCACCGCTGAAGCTCTGCCACCAGCTCTGCTTGACGCAAGCCCCGCAGAATCTGGCCAACGCGAGACCCCAAGTCGTGGCCGAGCAGAACCACCAGGATGTGCGGGTGCAGCGAGCCGCGTCCTCATAAGGCAGGTGCGAACACGTCCCTTTTGAACACAGTGACAAAGTTTGTGTCAAGAGTTGAGACCCAAAAAGATACCAAATCACGAGCAACCTTCTGCGATCCTTGAGTTTCCAGCGGACCACAAAAGGCCGCGACATCGCCGAAGACGCCGCCGCTCAAGGAGGTAGCCATGCCGTCCTCGAACTCTCTAGCGTAGCCCACGCGGTAGCTTTCCCGCCATAAAGGCGGTAGCACGCCCAGCACCTCCTCGAAGAAAATGTCCATCATGAGAGCAAAGAAGCGTGCCTGTGACACTGGATCTCGGGCAATTACGCGCCGCATGGCAGCTGCCGTAGGCATGTCTGGGGCTTCCTGCGACCAGTCCAGAGCAACTGCAAACTCCTCCACCTCCGCCACTCCATCGTTCTGCAGATGCAGTTGTAGCAGGAGAGGAGAGCGGACATCAGCCAGATTCGGAGTCACGAACAAGTGGGGAGTGCCGTAGTGCCATCCAGCTGCGTGACTGCGAAACCTGATCTGGCTGCGATGGCCCTCCATGCCAATGATGCTGGCCGTGGCCTGCAGCACGCCTCCTAAGGCCCGCTTCAGCGGCAGGTCCACCGCGTCGTCCTGCAGTAACTTGCGGACGTCGGCGGATTCGCCGTGCAGGGCCATGGCCTTCAGCAGGTGCTCGACCGAAACACCGGCAATAAGCTTGCAGTGTTTGCCGAAACCTCGGCGCTGAACGTGCGCTTTGGTTGCCCGCATGAGGTGAAGTCTGCGGCTGACATCGTACATCACAGGGAGTAAAGACTCCGAAAGTGACCACCTCGGCAGCATGGGGCGCGCGGCCGCTTCGTCCTCGCACAAGATGTAGTGCAGCTCCTCCCGCAGCAAGAGGTAGCGAAACACTTCGGGTGCGTCCAGAGCAGTGTCGCGTCGTAGAAACGGCACTCCGTCTCCCCATGGAAACAAGTCCGGATACGCCATCGCCCAGGTGGAGGGCTCAAACATGCTCGCAGGCTCTGCTCCAGATGGCACGACGAGCTTGGACGGCCTCACATGAAACATGCTGGCCTCCGCCCTGCGCTCGCTCTCGGCAGTGCCGCGTGCCAGGCTCTGCACTCGGCGGATCTGGTTGATCGTGCGCCGCTCGTGCACGCCTTCACGCCCCAGAAGCTGACGATCTCCGTCGGGCACCTGTCCGTCCATGTCGTTGTTCGAGCGATTGCGCACCAGCTCCTCCGCATGGCTACGCCGAGCGCCCGGGCGGCGTTCGCACAGCTCCTCTAAGTCGCGAACGACACGGACCCACTTGTTCTGCTCGTCTGCGCCATCATTCAAGCCGACGATGGTGGACAGCATGTGGCCTCGGTAGCAAACGCACATGCAAGAACAGCACTACGAGACAGGAACCTAGCCCTGATGCGTCGGAAAAGTCCGCCAGCATCAGCAATCTAGCCAACAAAGTTTCAAAGCACCAGCAAAAAAAAGATAACACCGAACCTGGCCTGCGTCTTCTTCCGCAGCGCTATGCTCAGATCCATGCGCTGCAGGCTGTGTCGTCTCATCCTTTTCCGACTCCTCATCTTGGCCTTGCGCATCCGCGGGTCCCTTCTGCAACAGCTCGCGAGCCAGATAGCTGTCCTCCGAAGTCTCCACGAAGCAGCCCTGCATGGGCGACTCTGAGCAGTGCCGCAGCTCCACATTGCGATAATATGGGCTGCTGCGCTGTAGGCAGGACACGGCAGCGTCATACTCGTCTCGGGGACATGACAGCAAAGCCGAGCTAGCAAGTGTTTTTTTTCTGGCCCACGAGAACGAACAGGATGGACTCCTGCATGTCCGACTCAGGGGGCGGCAGCGTAGTCCGTATGGCGCTGGGCTGCGCTTGTGGCAAGAAGATGCTGTTGCCGACGAAGCCCCGCTGTCGCTCCTCCTTCTGCAGGTTCGCCGGCTGCAGAACTGTCACTTGCAAGCAAGCCCGGATCATGGGCAGCAGCCTGCGTGCCCCGCGGCCAAGTTCCGTAGCGGCTGCATCTGCCTACCCATCCATAGATCATTGGCCAGGCTGAAGCGAGGCAGGGTAAGCACGGAGCTGAGCAGCGCAGCACGGCAGTCCCGACATACGTCGCAGGGCTGCGTCACATCGACTGGCATGCGTCGCTTGTGCAGGAGCAGAAACTCGTCCTTGAGGAAGGGGTGCTCCACAGCAGAAGCCTTCAGCTCATCCACATCAATGTGGGGCCAGCGATGCGCGTACCGCTGCACTCCAAGCAGCCGACATAGGCGTGACTGCTGCGAAATGTGAACCTTGTCGCAGTCGTGGTCCACATCTTGCGCAAGCTCGTCGGCGCATGGGTCCCGAAAAAGAAGCAATGGCTTCAGGTCCTCCTCCCAATGACGCCTGGCGCAGACAGCACAGGCAGACTCATGACGATCTTGCTCTGGACCGCCAGGCTCGCGAAGTCTGCTGTCCGCGTTGGCGATGATCCCGCGCTGCGTGCTCATCGAAGGGGCCTGAGGTACCAGCGCAGTATGCACTAACGAAGAACACGTCATCAAAACACATACAACAAACGCGAAGCCAGCTGTGACAACTATAGGAAAAAAGCACATGCGCGCGCCTCGGGTCCTGCATGGTCCAACAAACCAATGACCTTCTTTCGATACTCAATGTAAGAAATGGAGGAGTCCACGCCAGCAGAATGGTCAGACACTATGTGGTCTTTGAAAGAAGTCCAGGAGGAGAACTGCTGGCCACAGAGTCTGCAAGCATAGCGAAGGCGGCATTCTTCTGCATCATCAGGAAAAGAAGAAAGCAGACGTCGCGACAGCGACTCACCCACTCCTGATATAGTAGGAGTGCAGTCCAGTAAATGAGCCGCGCGGCGTAATTTGGCGTCCAGGCCCACGCCGGTGGTCTGCAACAAGGAGAGGCAATCCCTGACGCAGCTGTCGTCTTCAAACTTTAAGATATCAGTCAGCGGATGGAATAGCCGTGTCTTACTGCTAGCTTCAGGCCAGCCGCGAACATCCAAAAACAGATTTCTTTCTGCGTGAGATCTCCAAAGAACACCATCTTGAAAGTCGTCGCCAGACTGCAGACAGTCAATATGCAAAGCAGAAATAAACTCCACGTCAGGAGGATACGCTTTCCTCAGTGCACGAACGCGCTGCTTGCTAGCTTGTCGCAGATACGCTTGCACTCGTGAAGCGAGCTCCCTGGAATCGCCCTCTGAAGGAATGGTGACTGCGTCGTTTTCATCCTGCCATTGCCGTAGTTCTTCATGCACGCGAAGAACATCGGGATGGATGCCCCTCCTGCAAAGCGTGCAAATGCATACTACACTAGAGACTGTGCGCAAAACGGTTCTCCTGCTCGCACGCTCCGCGGCAACCGCTGCAGGCTGGTGAAGCTCACGCAAAGTGGTGAGCTCAGTCGCGCTGCGTGGATGCAGCAACTCTTGCAACAAGAACCATGCAAAAGCGACATAGTCCGCTTTGGGAAACACTTCTTGCCACAAGCACGGACTGTCGGCATTGCTGCGGCGCTCCCAGCCGTACTTCCTCATCAAGCAACGCAAGTATACCATGTCGCCTGGATCCAAAGCGCCCCTGCGCTGACGAAGCTCATGCTCATGCAGCACCAATGCCTTCCTGCCCCACAAGATCACAAGCACTGCCTCAATCATGTCAGCTTGATCTTCAAAGCCGCAGGGCTCCATCCACGAGCGGCCACCCGCAGAGTCAACAAATCCAGCAGCCTTTGAGCCACGTCGTAGACTCCCGCGTTCTCGCTAAAGTCCAGGAGTTTTCGCCACCCTGCAACTGTGGGCAACGCAACACTTCCGCATGTATATCGCAGCAATAGCCACGGAAGAAAGAAAAGAAACACCAAAAAAAACACAAAAACAAAGACAAGGAATGCACAAAAATGTTAGACATCGAGCAGACGCCTTGACCCTTGCTTGGATCACGCTCCAGGGCACACGCAATGAGTGCAATCTGCAAATGCCTTGCCAGAGCCTCAACTGGCTGCAAATCCACACTGCCAGGAACTGCAGTTACATCTTTGCCAGCGCGAGGCAACGATGCTTCAAACTTACCAAAGGCCGATAAACACGGCGTCGTCCATGCGATGATCTGCTGCTTGATCTGTGCCTCGCTGCAGTGGCGACCCGCCAAGCGATCTTCTGCCATCCCTAATAGCCAAGCCAAAAGACTGGCGCGACGCTGCTTGGAGGGCAGCTCAGTCTCGAGCAGCGCAGCATCAACTGGCAGACCAGCGCGGTCGGACCGCACGCATGACCAGATCCAACGCCAGCCGCGCTCAGGGAAAGCGTCGTCTGCAAGAACATCACGGCCAGCCGCTGACGCAGCCTACCACAACTGATAGACCGAAACCAAAGAAAACCTTGCCTCAGGCTGAGATTAGCCAACATGATGCTAGGCCTGTGAAATTTGATGATGTTCTGGGACTTCTAAGATGAGCTGGAGCTGCTAGCCCTGTAAAAGATGTCTGTGCGCAATCCCAGTGAGAACAGGTAAGCAACTGTCGACAAAAGCAAGTGTTTTAAAAAGCCATGCCTCTGCTCTGGAAGAAGGCGAACGCACAAAAGAATAAGGCGAACGCTCCAAAGCCTCTTACATTCAGGGAAACGCTGTTGACAAAAACATTCTTTTGAGCAAGCCCTCGTCTGTTCGCGCAAACACTGCTGACAAGAAACACATTCTTCACAATCCCCGGGAGAAAAGGTAAGCAACCGTCAACAAAAACAAGCGCTTTTCCTCTGTTCGCGCGAACACTGTTGACAAGAAACAAGTGCTTTGGAAAACCATGCCTCTGCGCTGGAAGGAGGACACAGAGATTCGACCAAGACAGCAAGCAGCTGGCCCTTGGTGCGCTGCTGGCCAGACGTGGGGTCCCTCTGCGCGAAACGCCTAGGCCGGCTCCAAAGGAGCGAAGCCTTGCCGCCGTCATGGAGCCATCCAGCTCGGCCCGGAGCCAGTCAGAACCTCGTGCTTCTGCTTCGGCTCGCAAGTGCTGTGCATCGGGAAGACCATGCCCAGAACTCGCTACAGCTGTCGAAGACGAAGTGGCCTGCGCTCTTATCACATAGTTCTTGAACACGCACAAAAGAGTAAGGCGACCAGCCTCTTACATTCAGGGAAACACTGTTGACAAAAACATTCTTTCGAGCAAGCCCTCCTCTGTCCGCTACGCGCGCTGAAAGACACGCTCCGGTATCTCAAGGCTTGTCGTGAACAAGTTGCGCATTGAGGGTGCCAAAAGAGCTAAGCCAAGAAACAAGTGCTTTGGAAAACCATGCCTCTGCGCTGGAAGGAGGACACAAAAAGTTGACCAAGGCATCAAGCAGCTGGCCCTTGGTGCGCTGCTGGCCAGAAGCGGGGTCCCTCTTCTGCACGCCAAGGCCGGCTCCAAAGGAGCGAAGCCTCTCCGCCGCCATGGAGCCGTCCAGCTCGGCCCGGAGCCAGTCAGACCCCCGTAGAGCTGCTTCGGCTCGCAGACGCTCTGCGTCAGGAAGGCCATCCCCAGAACTCGCAGCAGCTGTGGAAGACGAAGTTGCCTGCGCTCTTACAACATAGTTCTTACGTGTTTTAAAAAGCCATGCCTCTGCTCTGGAAGAAGGCGAACGCACAAAAGAATAAGGCGAACGCTCCAAAGCCTCTTACATTCAGGGAAACGCTGTTGACAAAAACATTCTTTTGAGCAAGCCCTCGTCTGTTCGCGCAAACACTGCTGACAAGAAACACATTCTTCACAATCCCCGGGAGAAAAGGTAAGCAACCGTCAACAAAAACAAGCGCTTTTCCTCTGTTCGCGCGAACACTGTTGACAAGAAACAAGTGCTTTGGAAAACCATGCCTCTGCGCTGGAAGGAGGACACAGAGATTCGACCAAGACAGCAAGCAGCTGGCCCTTGGTGCGCTGCTGGCCAGACGTGGGGTCCCTCTGCGAAACGCCTAGGCCGGCTCCAAAGGAGCGAAGCCTTGATGGAGCCATCCAGCTCGGCCCGGAGCCAGTCAGAACCTCGTGCTTCTGCTTCGGCTCGCAAGTGCTGTGCATCGGGAAGACCATGCCCAGAACTCGCTACAGCTGTCGAAGACGAAGTGCGCGCTCTTATCACATAGTTCTTGAACACGCACAAAAGAGTAAGGCGACCAGCCTCTTACATTCAGGGAAACACTGTTGACAAAAACATTCTTTCGAGCAAGCCCTCCTCTGTCCGCTACGCGCGCTGAAAGACACGCTCCGGTATCTCAAGGCTTGTCGTGAACAAGTGCCAAAAGAGCTAAGCAAGAAAACTAAACTTGTGGGGTCTACTTGTAACTGCGAAACCATGCCTCTGCGTCAGGTCGCGAACGTAGAGCTGCAACCACGGCTTCAAGCAGCTGGCTCTTGGAAAGCCGACTACCAGATGCGGGATCCCTCTGCTGCACGCCGAGGCCAGCTGCGAAGGCACGAAGCTTGTCCAGCTTCATCGAGCCATCCAGCTCAGCATGGAGCCAGTCTTGACCATGTACTGCTGCTTCAGCCCGTAAATGCTCAGCATCAGGAAGAGCATCCAAGGGATTCGCAGCCTGCTGCGCGCGCTGAAAGACACACGGTGGAAACCAACAGCGCAAGCCAAAAGTGGTAATTCCAAGAAACCAAGAGGGGTATGCGAAACAATCGTGCGCTCTCGCATGCCAACGTCCAGCCTGCGCACGTCGCTGGCGACCAGAATGCGACATGGCAACACGACACGTCGGAAATACCCGCCAGCGCCGCGCGACTCTGATATCTTCTGGCCACCCGCTGTGTGTAACTGCTTTGACAAGATTGGTGCGCCAAGGAAACGAATCCGCACTTCGGAAGATGCGATCTGAGCGATGACACCTTCTACAGTACTAACACGGAGGACTGCCTTGAGCATGAATGCACGTGCAAGCAGCAATGACAAGCGACAGCAACCTCATGGAGCACCCCTCCAAAAAATGAAGCATAACACCAACACAAAGAAGCCGTGTCGCCCTAATCAACTGTCGCCGCAAACATTCTCTGGGCAAGCTCCGCTACTGAGACACTCATGACATCCAAGCTTCGGCTACTATTGCTCTTGTCAGCTGCCTATCACTCCAAAATCCAACTGCGCATGTTTATTTTACAAGCCAATTACAAAAGCCAACTGCCCAATCTCACTTCACAAGCCAATGACAACTGCCAACTGCCCAATCTCACTTCACAAGCCAAATGCACTGTCCCAAAACACAAGCCAAATTTTCGAGTGTTACTTCACTATCCTAAAGCGCAAGCTAACTTCTCGGGCGTTTCTTCGGCATCGTAAAGCGCAAGTATTTTTTTTCAGGCGTTACATTGCAAGCCGACTTTTCCTTTTCTACCTTCTCTTCTCGATTCTGAGTTCTTTCTTCTTTTTCCGGCGGAGCTGGGGAGACGCTCTCCGCGCCGAGATAGGTCCGCAAGTGCTTTGTGCAAGTGCTCTGTGCAAGTTGCTCTGCGCAAGTTGCTCTGCGCAAGTTGCTCTGAGCAAGTGCTGCCGGAGCTGTGGGAATGTACTTCGCGTACTATTTTTTTGTACTTAAAAGTTGTGATTTTCCAGCCGGAGCTGCGGGAGTGTGCTCCGCGTACTACGTTTGTACTTAAAAGTTGCGATTTTCCAGCCGGAGCTGCGGGAATGTGCTCCGCGTACTATGTTTGTACTTAAAAGTTGCGATTTTCCAGCCGGAGCTGCGGGAGCACGCTCCGCATACTACGTCTGTACTTAAAAGTTGCGATTTGCCAGCCGGAGATGCAGGAGCACGCTCCGCGTACTACGTCTGTACTTAAAAGTTGCGATTTGCCAGCCGGAGCTGCAGGAGCACGCTCCGCGTACTACGTTTGTACTTAAAAGCTGCGATTTTCAAGCCGGAGCTGCCGCGGACCAGGGGGGAATCGAACCCGAGACCGCGGGATTGCGAAAGCAGGCGCGCAAACCACGAGACAACTTCCAAAGGCCGTTTCGCGAGCAAGAAAATCGCACGGCGCCACAGCGAGAGCGCTTCGACACGCACGATCTCCGCAGAGGGTTCATCGGGCTCAAGACAGATGCGCACGGCGCCACAGCGAGAGCGATCCGACACGCACGATCTCCGCAGAGGGCTCGCCGCGACCAAGACAAATTCGCACGGCGCCACAGCGAGAGCGCTTCGACGCGCAGGATCTCCGCAGAGGGTTCGCCAAGGTCAAGACAAATTCGCACGGCGCCACAGCGAGAGCGCTTCGACACGCACGATCTCCGCAGAGGGTTCGCCGCGCTCAAGACAAATTCGCACGGCGCCACAGCGAGAGCGCTTCGACACGCACGATCTCCGCAGAGGGTTCGCCGCGTCAAGACAAATTCGCACGGCGCCACAGCGAGAGCGCTTCGACACGCACGATCTCCGCAGAGGGTTCGCCGCGCTCAAGACAAATTCGCACGGCGCCACAGCGAGAGCGCTTCGACACGCACGATCTCCGCAGAGGGTACGTTTCGTAAGCTCCCGTCGGGCCTACCCCCGCCATAAAAAGAAGAAGAATTAAGAGTCGAGATGTGAAGGTAGAAAAGAAAAGTTAGCTTGTGTCTTTAGGATAATGAGATAACACCCGAAAAGTCGATATGAAGGTAGAGAAGAAAAGTTAGCTTGTGTTTTTAGGATAATGAGATAACACCCGAAAAGTTGACATGAGAAGTTGGCTGGTGAAGTAACTCTCGAAAAGCTGGCATGAGAAGTTGGCAGGTGAAGTAACTCTTGAAAAGTTGGCATGAGAAGTTGGCAGGTGAAGTAACTCTCGAAAAGTTGGCATGAGAAGTTGGCAGATGAAATAACTCTCGAAAAGTTGGCAAGAGAAGTTGGCAGGTGAAGTAACTCTCGAGAAGTTGGCATGAGAAGTTGGCAGGTGAAGTTGGCAGCCGCTTTTAGAAGAAGAACCCTTCGCAATGCTTCCGGGAAAAAGGGGTCATGGATGGAGACTCCAGGAACAAAGAATGGTTTCCCTGTCCATCCACAGTAGATTAAATCCGGTTGTGGCGGCTCCGATTCGCCCAGGCGCGCGCGTGGGTCTCCCCCAGCTCGAAGCGCGCCACCCGAAAGGCGGCGCTCAACAGCAGCGTGCGGCCCGCGGCCTGCGTCGTCTCCCCATGCCCCCCCCGATGGCCGGAAATTGGCGTCCCGGGTGAAGTGCCGGCAATTGACCAGCACTTGCTTCAAAATGGTCTTGTAGTCACATGGATGTCTTGCCATCAAAGTGCAGTGAAAGCTCGCTTTTGTTGAAGCGTCACTTCAGGATACCAGAGGGGATCCAGTTGAGGGGTTGGGCTACCATGTATGATCATTGCACATGCAACGCGCGAGCGAGGGGTGGGGGGCGACACGCTGGTGACACGCTCATATCCCAGAAAAGTGGCCGGCAATTGGCCACCCCCTGACACGCCGTGACACGCGCCTCGGTTCCTCCCAACCTCAAACTTGCCCCGCAAACCTCAAATTTGCCAGCCTCCCCTTTCCTCTGTAACCCCACCCCAAGCAGCCTGGAAGGTCACTTGTATCATTGCACAAATTGCACTAAGTACACATGAGTGATGCCTCATAGCAAATCAGGTAAACCGGGGCCCTCTGCTTCTATGAGGCTCCCCAGAAGCCAGTTTCGGGGAAACCAGCGAAGAATCTGGTGTGTTGAAAGGGGAAGTAATGGGAAACCCTTTGCCTGTTTGAGATGTTTAGGGTATGCCAATTTGAAGAATCCACCCACCACAAAAGCAACCAGTTTTGTGACTGCCCAGCGACATAGGCTCCAAGACAGCAGATAGGGCTAGCCAAGGCCTCTGTCCAAGACTCATGGAATAGAGTCCTCTTGAAAAGGCCCCCCTGAGCATGTCCAAGTCCCCAACCTTTTTGTTGGAAACTGGTAATTGAAAGCCTGGTAGGCCAACTGGAAAGGGAGGCGATGTCAATGACCCGGCCTTGCTTTCCATGCCGATGTGCAGGCCAGGTGGTTGGGGGCCGAAAAACCGTTCCATACAAGACGCAACGGAACCAGCTCCACGCTTGAGAGCTCTGCGAACAGGCCATAGCAGTAACGGTCGGAGAAACAAGTCTCCAAAAACAACGCATGCAGGCGTATCTTCGTTAGGGGACCCGCAGCATGGTGGTGTTGCTTTTGGTTTCCCTGTAAAACCACCAAAGAAGGGGGGGTCCCCCACAAAAAAAACAACGACGCCCCGTAGAACCGTCCCCTGGCACCCAAGTTCATAGCGCTGAGGCGCTGCCACCCCCGTGGGGTGAAAGAACATGGGCCATCCCTGCATTTCCAGCGAGACGCCTCAGACGTGACGAGACCCACCCCAAAGACAGTGTGAAAACACACAGGGAAATTGGAGTGCGGAAAAGCAACGTAATGCCATTTGTATCGCCATGAGTTTAGAATGGTTTTTGTGGCAGGATCAACATGTAGGTCAAGTTGCAGCACTCAGAGTTGTCGCAATTCACCCGCCATGGACAGCCACTTCTAGTTGAAATGTGCCAAACCCTGGCCGTCAACCGAGTTTGCTGGGCTAGTGTGCTGATACATGTACCCAGAGCGCCCATATTGATGATTCTCCCTGACATTCCCCACAATCATTCCTCCCCAATCCAGTCTCTGGCCGTGCCAATCTCAGCCGCTTTTCAATGGATGAAACCGCTGATGCCCTTGGCACCTCCAGGTGGAAGGTTCTTGCATCACAGGCCACAGTAGGTGCCCATGGCGAAACCTTTTTGGACTTCTGATTGCCACTTGAGATCCAAATCGTTCGTTCAGGCCACCCCTCTCTTTGGCTTGGGAGATTCTCGATTCACCACTATGGGCTGCGTGCCGTTTCCATACTGGAGATGGGAACGTTCGTGAGCCTCCCAGAACTGTATGAGAAAGTTCAACAATTTGAACAAATCACGATCATTTGTTCCCCAAGAGGACATTGCTGGGGAAATCGAGCGCGCCCCATGGCTTTTGTGGGAAACTTGGGTTCTCATCCCTGCTCGTCCTCCCCACACCAACAGTAGACTACCAATACCTAAATCCTCTGAGCAGGTTCTTTGACCAGACATTAACCACTTACCTGACGTATCTGAGTTTTGGGGGGGGCCGCCTGCCCTTTCTTCCCCGACCCCCTTTCCGTGATATCGTTTTGATTCACATCTTACGGGATGTTCTGGGGCACCAGAAACTTGGCAAGAGAAGTCAACAAACACATGTAATTGATTTTCTTGGCTCTGACCCAATTTTCCGCAAGTCAGAATCAATCCAAACACACCGCACCCAATCGATCGGCCCTCCAAGGCGGACCAGTCACCGCCCAACAGGAATGGCCCAATTCTCTGCTGAAATATGTTTAACCATTGTTTCAAAACACCAGTCGTTTCAGCATCCTCGCAAACAGGCTCCCCCCTTTTTGGGCTGTACATCCTCTCAACAAGCAGGTTCCCCCTTTTTGGGTTTGTTTTCTCCTGGCAAAGAGCCAGGTTCTGCTTTTTGTGGTGAGTCCAAGGCGCCCTTCAAGTACACCTCCGCGCTTTCGTGTGCGAGGTTGATGCTGGGAGCTGAAGCGTGCCACCACACCGTGGTCACCAGCAGGAAACCGCTGGACCTTCGGATGGAAAGGTGGGCAAAGACCGGAGCCCTCAAATTCCCCTCAAAAATGGAGCCATTGCCCTACATTTGGGTAGACCGAACACAGCCAGATTGTGGTTGTGGCTTGTGATCTTTCAGGAAACTACAAGTTGGACGGTTTGTACTGATCATTCCCTTTGAGAACCAGCAAGTTTGGTCAATCTTGCTACTTGCCAATCCGGTCGCATGGTCCCAAACAAGTCCAGTAACTGAGGGGAGCTGCATACTTTTTTCGAGAAAGAGATGCATTTTCGGCGGCCCATGTCCTGCCCCAAATTACCAGCAGAAGAGGCAGCGAGTAGTTTTTTTATCAGCTTCTCCCTACTTTGTGGTCTGAAATTTGTGGTTTGGAGGGGTTTCGGAGATGGCTTCCCAAATTTAGCCTCAAGAACCAGGGGTTCAAATCGTTGACTTGACTAGACGCTACGACCCCCTGCAAGCAGCTACACTTTTTGCTGGTTGAAAGGTAACATGATGGAAACCCAACAAAGGAAACAGTTAAACGGGCAAGTTGAGTCACAGCCAAACCCCGGTATTAGAAGGGTCTACCCAGAACGTTGTAAAGAAATGAAAAGGCGGATCTACGAACCCATTTATGGCTGGGACGGCCCCTTTCTCTCCAATTTGCTGGGTTTTTATTGTGACTCAGTTGAGCCTGGCAACGTTAAGGGTAAACTGGAGTCCCCTGCAAAAAAATACAAAAACATGTCCAGTAGTGAAATCGATGCCCTTTCAAACCAACAAGGGAAAATAACAAATCTTCATTCCAGCAAAACCAAGAAAAGGTGAGCTACCTCTGGGGCTATACTTTTTGCTGCTTGAAAGGTAACATGATGAAAACCCAACAAGGCAAACAACTAAACAGGCTTTAAGTCTGGCCCACTGGCAATGTTCAGGTAAGCTGAAAATTCCCACCATCATGGACTCCTAGGGGGGGCTATCCCTGGATAAGCCTAGGATAAGCCACGGATAAGTCAAGGATACGCCCTTAATAAGGCCTTAAGGGGTCCATAAGGGATAGCCCCCCCTTCCCCATAGCCCCCTCCCCCTTAGTGGTCCATGACACCAAACGGTGATACCTTCACGCGCTCCCCGCCGAGCGGCAGGAAGAAGCAGAGCAGCGCTAAACTCTGCGCAGCCAGCGTGGATCGGATGGGGTTCCTCAGAAAAAGCCGGGGGTGCCGATCAGAAACGCGCGCCGTGGGTGAAAACATAGAGAAGGGCCCCTCATGGGAAAAGGGGGGGAGTTGAAACATAGGGTTTTGGTAGTTTTCTTCTCATGTACTTTGGGCTGGACATGTGTTTGGCTCCTTCTATTTTTCAAGTGGACATGGTATCCCAGCTGGACTCTCAAACTGGCCTTAAGGCCTAGAACTCACTCCATGAATTGACCAGGCAGAGATATCTACAGGGCGCTACAGGGCTAGGCGGCGCCAGGCATCCCTTGTGGCGTCTGGGGAAATTGCAAGCAACATGTAGCTTGAGCTAAGGCTCAGAAACCCAAAGGGTGCATAAGGCTTTGTGAAGATTCATGAACAAATCGGTGGAGTACTTTCACTTGAAAGCACACCAACAAGGGGCAACCCCAAAGACTCACCAAAAGGATACCGAACCCAATTTCACTTCTCCAATGGCATGCCCCCTGGCGGTCTTCAAGCGCAGCTCAGATTCGCATTCTTGCGCAGCAGCAAGGTGAACATGGCAGACACGAAGGGTGGCAGAAAAATACCTGCCGGGTGCTGTCTGGAAGCAGCAACTTGCAATCAACCAGCGTCTTGGGAAAGCATGTGGAAGAAATGCAAACACGTCGAAAAGGGGATGTGTCAATACAGGGGGACTCCGAAAAATGTGGTTTTCTTTTTGGCATCCCTTCATATCAAGGTGAAACGGGTACCCTTAACAAGACAAACTTTCCAAGAAGTTGCTGTGGAAACCGTCGCCGAGTCGATAGCACTCTGGCCCGCGCCTAGCCGTATGAGCACATCTGAGGATCCTTCACCTGAGTCCGTCTGGCATCCCAGCTGGGTGTCCCTTCCTTTTTGCAGGTTGGGCAAAAGAAGACAAGGCGCACCCCTGGACTTGGCCCATTAGCTCCACAAAGCCAAAGCTCACAGACAGGCTGCTCAACGAATGGCAAAGGATTCACACATGCACCCCGTAGAGTGACATCGGGAAACTATCGAGAAACTGGGCAGACCTCCGGTGTTTTGCGTCACATTAGTGTGAGCCTCTGTTCCACAACCGCTTTCTTTTTGTCTCGAACTAGTCTCAAGGCAGGGCGCCGTGCTTGCTGCCCCTTCTCATGCAGAGCTGGCCGTAGATGAGGCCAGCCAGGCAGATCAGCGTGAAAAGGCTGCCGATGGTGGTGAACTGCTTCGCCTCTTTTCGGGGATAAAGGCTTCCATCCATACGCCTCTTTTCGCAAAATCGACTCGTTTTGTTGTATGACGGATGTACAAATGAGGGTGACATGGCGGTGTGAAGTCAGGATTCCAACGAAGTGATCCCAACACATGCCTGGCATCAAACACATCCTGAGCTTGTAGGGTTTGTGAAGGCTGTGGCATGTGCGATCTGAAAAGCAGAGGAAATGCCCGGCCGACTTGCATATTGGCAGTGAGTGAACGCAACTTCTCTCAAGCGAATCTAGACTTTAGGCTCCACCAAATGGAGAGCAAAGGACACCGAAGCATATCTGTACCTTTGAGGCTTGGACAACTGCAACTTGGATCCAAAGCAAACTACTTGGCTGTGAGTTTTGCTCGGGGGGCTTTTTGGTGGACATGACTTAGGCAAAAAATGCCCGCCACTGTTTTGGGTGTGAAACAAAAAACAACGGGAAAATGACACGACCCATCGCCTCGTGGCCTCCTTTCGAAAAAAAAAAATGGGATATGCGGCACGTATTGCGCATTCCCTGAGCCTGGCCTGTTTGCGGTACAGCAAACGCTTAGGATCCGAGACGTTCAGCGATGGCACCTCATTCGAAGGCTCCTGGACGTTGGCGGCAAAAATCGGGCGGCATTACTTGAAATTTCCTCGAAAAAGGGAGGGGGGATTGGTTTCCTGTTGACATTCCTTCAAACACCAACCGCGATTGGGTCCACCTTCTTGAGAAATTACCATACTTCCCAGCTGACATGAAAACAACAGGTCAACGACATGGTACAGAAACCACTGCGGTCCCCCCCCATCCCAAGAAAACAAACACAAACACACACACACACACAGTCACACACACACATATCAAAACAGAACAATCACGTGACGCACGGTTATCCCCCCCCCCCAAAACCACAAACAAAAGCAGCACACACCCAGAAAAAAAAAAGGAACCCAGCATTTGGTAACCAAAAAGGGTCAACGACATGGCAACCACTGTTATTTTCATGGGACCCAGCAAAATACCATGAGATTTGGTCACCAAAAGGGTCAACGACATGGCAACCACTGTTCTTCCCATGGGAACAATTGAACAACCACCTCAAGATGTGGTAGCCGGGTAGCCACGTGTCTTGGATTCGCAATTTGGACTCGACTTGAGTCCTGGGTGCTTCTTGTGCCCCAGGAGTTGGCGTCCGGCTCGCTCTTCGAGTGCCTGGCTCAGGCGAGCCACCGACCGCCTTCGTGGAGTCCCAAAACGCCCAAGGGACGCACTTCCGATCGAGCGCACGCGACAAAAAAAGCATCCAGACTTTTGCTTTGCAACTAGAATGGTCCAAACCCCAAAAGTGCAAAAGTGACTAAAGTCCAGGGCGAAGTGGCTTGGTCACCAGATCAGCTCCTGAAAAGGAAACCCCAACAGCTTTGCTTCTCTTTGAACACCGAACGAGCTGCAAATGTGCGATGCCAGCTTCCAGCTTCCCTGGACCATGTGCGAAACATGGAGCTCAATTCGAGGCATGTGCCCTCCAGTGGCAGAGCAAAAGTGAGCCAGAAGCAAAGAGGAATGTACCGAGCACTTCGGACATCACAAGACGAATAGTAATGATCACAACACTTAATACCGATTATGCCACGAACACAACTTCGCATGGATGTCGCTCCGTCTTTCCACCTCTCTCGCTCTCTCTCTCTCTCTCTCTCTCTCTCTCTCTATATATATATATATGCATGCATACGGACACCGTAACATACAGGTCAGACACAACAGGAGCCAAAACACATCTCCGAAATGTCCTTATGTACATAGTTTGTCACATGCTATAAACAAATCAGACATATCTTGGCTGCTGTTGACCCCTTTGCTGAAAAAAGGTTTGTCACTTTCCATGGGTCCAACTGGGCTTTCCATCCGGCTTGTTTCAAGCAACAAGTTGTCCAAAGATTCGTCAAGTAGCAACCAAGACTTCCATTGCTTTATGTTCCCTGGAACAAATAATATATATTCCCAGTGAAATTGATTCCCTTCCAAACCAACAGTGGAAAAACAAAAACACATACCCATTTCAGGCAACAATATGACCGCTCCAATCGTCTCCGGCCAGGCTCCCCGCGCGCTTTCGAGCCTCGCGCCTCGGCAACACCTCCGAGTCGAAGCTCTTCTGGGTCCGCGGGTGCAGGAGGCTGTAGGGCCGGCCCGGCCTCAAGGACGATTTCGGAACCCAGACTCAGACACAGCTCTTGAAACCGAGCCGAAAAACCATCGGATCTGCAGAGTAGAACATGGTTCCAAAAGAACGCAAGCTACTGTAGAAGCAAAAACCAAACACCAAATTCCCACAGAACCCCACGTTCGCCCACCGGCCGCAAGGGGTGGGCTTGTGAGGTTTTGAGACCCAGAAGGTCTGAAAGTGCGGTTGGGGGCGATACTTTCTGCTCCCTCAAACATGCTCCCTTCTATACAGCCTCACCAACGCCACTGCCTGGTAGGCTGGGGCGCTTTGGGTTTCTGGGAGGGGGGGGGGGCACCACCGCTGACTCTTTAGGTTTGGGGGGGTTTCGGGTTTCGGAGGGGGGGCACCAGGTTTCGGATTTCGAAGTGCCGCGTCGGGGTTCGGAGCTCGTTTTCCCGCACGGGCGTGGGGCGCGGGCAAACGTCGGGCGCTGAGAGACAACAAATGCTGAAGGTTCCGGAGCAGAAACAGGCCGTAAAGCAGACTCAGGTTTTGTGCTATTGACCTGCATTGAGTCCCAAACCGGAAGACTTTTGGATGAAGTTCGAAGGGGCGTGTTTTGAGGGCCGCATTACAGCACTCTTTGGGGGCAACACGCTGTATCCTGAACAACTTCAGTGCACTCATTCAACTTAGTCAAACTGATCCAAGGATTCTGCGACTTGGGATTTCAGAATCCTGCGAAACTAACCTATTTCAGGCTCAATTCAATGGACAATTCGTATCTTTGGGTAACTTCGCAATGAAATCCCAGGCAGTAGAAAGAAGCTTGCTTGAAACCTGGCTAAATCACGAAGGAATCCGCTTCATGCGTACGGCTCGTTATACTTGCCTGTCTGAAGTGCTTCAAGTGAGACCCAACGTGCGATCGACATCTGCGCTCTGACCTGCAGATTGCCATAAAACACACGCAAGCCATCGGTATGCAAAGGAATCTCCTTTACCGGCGCTTGTCAGCAGTTCCTTTTGCTGGCTAGATTCCAGACATTTCCTTGAGGTTTTGGGAATTACTTCCTAAGTGGATTGGCCCAAAAAAGTCTGAACATTTAACTTACCGTTAACATGGTCTTTCCAACAAGCTCAAAGTCCATGAACTCAGGGATCTGATGGAAACCAGTTAGAAAATACCCGACAAACTCCTTCCACTGACAGCGCCGTCGCCGTTTTGCTCGCAAAGCAAAACAAATCAGCCCCGGGCCCCCGGCCGTGCTGCTCGTCGAGTCGGCTCCCAGCTGTCCAGCGAGGAGAAGCCGCTTTCCTGCGTAGAACTTTTCCGTTGGGACCCTCCCAACACGCGGCTGTGGGTCAAAAATAGGTACCCAAACTGGAACCCTGGTAAAAGGGAAACATGGACTAAAACCTGCGGTCCCTGGTGGTTCAATTTGACCCACAGCCACATCTCTCCCGCAAACACACCACCAAAACTGGCCCTTTTTAGTTTTTGTTCAAGGGGGCGAGTTTGGGGGGGGGGGCTTTGGTTTTGGGGGTCCCCTTCACGGGAGGGTGAACCAGAGGGTCACTGGAGATACTGGAGTTCCCCAAAGCAACAGTTCAGCCAATGCACTGCTGGTTTCCATTCAACCGATCGCCAGTTTTGGAGGCTCCAAAAACGGAAACGGAGGGGAGCCCATTTCCCAGCGACTCAAGGAGATCCATTTCCCTTTCGGTTGAAGTCCTTGGGGTAATCCAACAACGGAACCTGCTACCTAGAGTCTCCATGACCCTAGGTAAATGGGGTCATTACCCAAAATAAAGGGATCATGAACCCATTTTTAAAGGGTCATGGAGACTCCAGGTACACCTTTGCTTTTAGAGGTTGCTGGAAGTGGGAAAGAACACCGTGCTCTGTCTACAAGCTGCTCCAGCAAAACATCAGATGTGAGGTTTTTGGGGAGTCAATGACACATCTGGGATACAGCAGATGACAATCGTTTGGTTGATACATCCCAAGCATCACGGCGAAGCTCTGAAATGGCAACCAACATGTGATGCTTGAGCTCGCAGAAATGGGTGAACGTGAGCTGGAATCCGAACAAAACCCCGAAACTTGGGATCTTGCAAAGATTCTGAGGGGATTTTGGAGCCTTTCAGAGGGTCCAGGTGTGAGAAAGCAAACAAAAAAACAAGCGGAGGCCACCAGGCTGCAGTGGAATACGGCAGTCCCTCCTTTTCCTTCGCTGGACGTGCACCCAGCGGATTTCCGTATGGGTAATCAACATAAGGTGAATCATGAGCAACTTGGAGCCTATGGTTGTCAGGGGCAATTCCCCCCAATAGAACCCGACTCCCCAATCCCAGTAAGGGCGAGACACATGCGACAAACAAGGCCGAAAAGGGGGCATTAAGCGTTGAATTTTGGGTCCCACAACAATCTCAGAAACGCCACATAACACAAGGATTCTTGCAAACAAATCTTTCACAGGCAGAGCCAGCCATGTCACCGCACTTGATGTTTGGGGTCCCAAAAAGTAAAAGCGAACGTCCAATTTGAGTGAGCCGTCCTCTGGACTGACCCGTCCCCGACTAAGAAGCGAGACATGGCAGTGCGTCAAACCCAAAATGGGAACCCTGGTAAATGGAAACATGGATTAAACCTGTGGTCCCATGGTGGTTTAATTTTGACCCACAGCCACATGTCGCGCTGTCACATGTCCTATCGCAGCCAAGTTGCCAGAGTGCTGGAGCGTCGCAGCTCTCCCGAACCCGGGGAGGCCGACGCCTGACCGCTTGCCCCAGAAACCCTGCGATGGCTGGGTCGGATCAACAAACTTCACCTGGTCAGAGAGGGGTCAGCGTATTTCCTGAGGTTCCGAGCGATTCTCATCCCGGCTGAAATCCAGTTGTGGAAGAAACGGATCACTCAGAAAGGGGGTCATTCAGTCAACATGATTGACATGTAAAGATTCTAACCAACAACATGTGCTGGCGAAGGAAAAACATGGAGAGTACCCCTGAAATTTTGTGGAAAACCTCAATTTTCCGATGAGCGTGATTTTCTGCTCGTGCAGATTACCGCGCGTTTGTCTGAAAAGCGCTCGGTTCAAGAAAAAGTGCTCGGATGCGGATATCGGAAAAGAAGAAACTGTTCAGCGTGTGGGCTCAGTCCTTCTGCTACTCATGTGCAAGATTTGCAGCGGGCGCCGAACGTGGCAAAACTAGCACTGTTTGAAGTGCGCTCGTGTGGCGGGCAATTGCGCTTTTGTAGCGGGAATGTGCGCTCGTTGTGCAGCCTGGCCCGTTTCGTCCAGGAAAGCTGCTGCTCGGTTCAAAAAATTGACCGCATTGCGCAACGTGTTCTCCAACGGAGCCTCAATTCCTTTGCGAAGCAGCCTTCCAGTTGGCTGAGTTAACGCTCAAAGACTAAATAGCGCTCGTTTGCCCAAAAAACGCTCGCAAGCACAAAAAGCGTATCAAATAGCAGCTTGAGCAGAAAATAACGCTCGTTGGAAGATACAGGAATCTAAAGAGTCCCCCACCAGAACCCCTCCGCAACTGCCTCTGGCATGTTCAACATCCCAAGTACCATCCAACAACAATTTCGGTTTCTAAACGGGTTGAAGGCGAAGAGCAGCGGTTCCTTGGAGGGTGCTGGCATGTTCCTCCTCACAATGACAGCATTTGTACAGTCCGAAAGATGGTTTGCCACAAATGGAGACCTCCAGGTTGGAATCGGCGGGAATGAACATCTAAGAATTGCCTAAATTGGTTTCATCAGCTTTTTCGTGTTTGCATGCATGCACAATTCGGTGGTCGCTTTCATCCCAGGTCCTTTTGACAGCTTGGGAAAAAGTTTGGCACAATCTCTAAGAGGAAACATACACTTGTAGGCGGCCCTGTATGTTGGTTTCCATTAAGGCCCTCACAATGGTGGAGCAATGACCCATTTAGGGGTAGTTTGAGGGTCCAGGTAGTCTAGGATTGGGCAACTAGGATTTACATCTTTACTAGCATCATCGTAGTAACGGGCAAAGAGATACGATACCAAATCTCTTCCCAGGAAACCCACAACCAGCCAACTTGGAGATAATTTAACCACCACAAGACACCCATTTTCTGTAAACCCGATTGAGTCACAATCAAAACTATACGGTCTAGGCAGAATGCAAGGAATTAAACAGGCGGATATCCGCACACACCTATGGCCGAGACTGTTCCTAGGTTTTGATTGGGCACTCGTTTTTGTTGTTTGTTTTCTCCGAGAGTTGACTTTAAAGGGAAGCCCCCTCCAACAAAGAGTTGAACAAACTTGGTTGCAGCTGACCCCTCTGCAAACAGTGTTTCACCTTTTCGTGGCTCCACTTCAGAGAAATTCCGGCCTGTTTCAAGCAAGAAGCTTTCCAGTCCAAAGATCCGTTTCCCAAGTTTGGCCAAAAAACGCCAGCGCCATCCCACTCTCCCACTTGGGAGGAGCGGATCCTAAAACCTCCAGAAAGCGGCCTGCAGGCTGCGAATCATCTCCCGCAGGGCGCGTGTCTGAACCATCTGGTAGAGCCCCGCCAGGACGATGGACCTGACTCGGGACTCGGCGGACCCGAGAAGTCGGGTGGAGTCCAATCCTTGCGCCGCGCGATTTTGCTTTTCTGGCTGCTTTTTCGAAAGCTTGGGGGCGATAGGCCCAAACCAGGGCTTTTGTTTCGGATGGCGGGGGGTTGGGTTGCTTTAGCAGGTGGGGATGACTCAAAGGAAACCGCGGGCTTATCCTGGGCTTGTCCGCAAGGCACTCATGGTTGTAACTTGTAAGCTTCGAAGAATTTGCCTCAAACCTCCAGTGGCCACGGGAACAAACCGCCACTTCTTTCAGTACTTGAATCTAATTTCCAAGAACCCTCTGAAAAAAGACTTCGTTGGTTGGCTGGTTGTTTTGTTGGTTGGTCGCTTGGTTTGTTGGTTGGTTGGTCGCCTCGCCAAGCCTGAGGTTCCGGCCAACAAGTTGCCCTGTTTCAGGTCGGGATCCAAACAGTTGAAGACAGCAACGTGACAAACTTCGGCTCACAGTCTGGGCTGCTATGCGACATACCTTTCTCTACCAAAGCTGTTGCCTTTCCCACGACTTAATTACTCTGAAGGGTCTTGTCTCACAGAAACTGCCTCTAGGCCTTTGATTTCCATCGACCGCAACAAACTTCTTGGGACCCCAGGGTGGCATTAAAACCACTTTCTTGCCACCATCATCTTGTCAGCCGGGTTTCCGTTTCAGTCACCGGGTTTCCATTTCACCCCAAAAGACACCCAAAAAAGAGGGGTGTCATTAAACAACTACTCACCCAAATTGACCTTTCTGGGTCATTTGGGCGCCTTAACCCTCTCCGCGTTGGGCCCCGCCCCCTCCTTATGATGGAGTGGTCTATTTTGACACCTCCTTCATTTCGGGTATTGGTCTTTTAGCTTCCCCCCCCAAGGTTCCCCAAGTTCCAATCCCCAAATCCCTTTTGAGCCTAACCACTTCGAAAGAAAAGAAACAAATCAGAATGCGAGACGGTTGCCCATCTAATCCAGTGCCATCTATTCTTCACCAGGCTGACCTAAAAAGGACACCTATGCACGGGCCCCCGGCTCGAAGAGGAGGCAGATGGCCCAGGACACCGAGAAGATGAAGATGTCGATGTACCGCTCGTTGGAGTTCTCCGCAGAAGGGAAGCCCTCCACAAGCACCGCCACCTGAAAAACGCAAAACGCGCGCGACCGCGCGAGCAACCAAAAACCAGAGATCGGGTGATCTCAACACAAAACCGCAACCGCGCGACCGACCAAAAAATAATAATAATCAGGTGATCCACCTAAAAAGCGCGACCAACCCAACCAAAACAACAAATCGGGTGGTCCCAACACAAAAACACCTAGAACCGGATTGTTGTTCGTTGTTCCTTTTTTTGGAAGGGTTCCCTGGATTTGCTTCCCTGAGCGACCAACAAAAAATCAGCTCAGGTGATCCCCAACAAATATTTCAACCAACCAAACAGCTCAGGTGATCCATCTCGACCACCGGATTGATTTCTCCCTTTTTGTTGCGGACGTCCTACATTTGCTCATTTGGTCTTGAAGGTCACCTTTGGGCCAACTTGAAGCGAGTCTCCTTTTGGTGTGATGTTTAAAGAGAATTATAGGGAGCCCTGATCATCTGTCAGAATCTTTCTAGAAGTTCAACCGGTTTTTTTCTGGCCTTACGCAAACACCAAACCCATTGACTCGAAATTCTGCCAACCTCGGATTTCCGCCGAGGTTCGAGGTACCCCGAGAGGATAATGATCCGTGAGGCAAGTAAGTCACCAGATGAGTTCCCATGGACTTTGTTTTTGCGCGGGGATGTCTCGAAACATGGGGGGCACCCGCAAAAAGGCTTCCTGTTGGCTTGTCCCGCAAATGCACATGCAACCCTAGGATGGGAACTTGTGCGATGGGGAGATTGACTACTTACCTGACGTGGGGAGGTCATCCATGAGCCAACGTGTCGTCTAAACACCGCGAGCCCGACAAGTGTGGAGTCCCTAGCCTTTGGAAACTCCAAAGGAAATCATCCAAGCAAGAAATATGGCTTGATGCAGGATGTGTACATTCTGCTTGGAAAGGGTTTGGCGTGAGCGAATGTTGGCAAACCAACGTGCTGGATTGTCTGTGGACTTCCATGTTGGCTCGTGTGAGTGGCTGTGACATCTCAAAATAAGACCCTGACAGACCATCGCAATTAGGAGCTTACTTGTCGCTCAGGCCTCTCCCCGGTGTCTCTAGTGATGGTTGCAATCTGCTCACGCCTAAATCCCGTAAAGTCGCAAGACTTGAGGCCATGGTTTCCTCGTTTTGGAGGGATGGAACTTTTTTGCCCCATGTAGTGACATCCTCAAACTGTGGTTCAAAGGGAAATATCTCAAAGTAGGCCACACAGACCCCCAACAAAAGCCTGCACGCTCCAATACACCCAGCAAGGCTATGCTTGATTCTGGTCCGCATTTACAATGAACAGTTTGGGTAACCGGTTAAGTCTCTTACGAGATCCCAGAAAGGGACAAAGCATAATGCTAAGTTTGGGAGCAACCCTGTCCTGTTCAAATAATCTGTACCTAACCTTGTTTCCCTGGACCCCCCAGTTTGCAAGACATACCTGTCGGAGATGGGAAAGCTTTTCTTGGACTGGGCTGATCTTTCAACCGCTGCCCGGAAACAAGGATCGGTTCAGAATGCTTGGAAGTTGCCCTGCGCCCAAACAACTCGATGTTTGACTTCCTGATGCCAAGGCCGAGCAAAACAACGGCGGCACAAAGCTGCATAGTTATCTTACTCGTCTAAAACCCTTCGGAGGTTGATGACCATTCAACTCCCAAAACCTGTTGACATCATTGACCTTTCAAAGGGACATCAAAAAGAACGGGGCTTCCCTGTTCGACACATAGAGCTTGCGTGGGCAAATCACATGCGGTTTCCGTAGCTAGCAGGACTTGCTGGCTTCCTGTTTTCTGGAACCGCACCAATCTGGGGAGTTACCCACCATTTTGGGGGATTTCAATAAGCAACCCAATCTTTCATAAGACTTGTTTTTCGCCCAAAAAGCAAAAAAAACACAGCACGCCAAACTGGTTTCTACACCGCACCCACTGCCCACTGACTCCCCACTGAGCCGCTTGGAAGGATACGATTCCGAGGCACCACGAAGCCGAAGAGCAGCGTGGACTTCAGCACGGTGCTCTGGGCCTCGTCCAAGGTCTCGCTCAGCAAATCCCGGAGATTCTCGCGCCTCACGAAAAACCCCCGCCGCAAACCGCCCACGGTATGGATCTCCGCGCGGGCCTTCGGTTCAGTCCCTGAGCTTCCCTTGGTTTCCCAAACCTGTAGCTTTCAAACGCCCGGGCGCTGGACTGAATTTCCAAGGCCCGCTGGCGCCCAAGCCTAACCGGAAAGGAATGTCAGGTCGTGCCTTTCGAACTATGTGCACCTGACAACCTTGACCGTCACAAGAGAAAACATGTTTGTCACTCAGCCGCTTGGATTAATCATACGGTGGGTGGACGCACCACCTAAGAAACCCTAAAAAGATGATCCCCCTCCTGTAAATACCAACAACAAGTGGTTTCCCACGGTTTCCAAGTGCGAAATGGACTTTGTCTACCCACAGTATGAGGGGCAGGTGCCGAAATTGGGAAATTCCAACGCCACAACGCCGGACGCACCTTGTCTCCATGTAGGAGTGCTTCATCTGTTCCTCGTGCTGCGACTTGGCCGTACCTGGAGGCAAAGGCTGCCGAACGGATGGAATTTGCGCAAAACTCTAGGGGTTGATTCCTCTTCCATTCTTTTCAACCATCGGTTTCTCAAAATCCAGCTGTTTCCCCTTGGTTTTTTGGTTTCCTGAAAAGAAGGATCCCTGGAAAGAATGGACAAGGTACCCCTGGAACAGCATGTTGGCGGCGTTCACAGGTCTCATGAATTCTTTTGGAGAACATGATCAATCCAAAGAACCTTTGCATAATTTTGTGATATGTCCTTTGTCATATTGCGTTTTTGCCGGGACTTGTTTGCAGCCATCGTGAATCAAACGGCACAAAAGGAGGGACGTGTCCTTAGGTGAACTTTTGCAAATGGATGGCCCAGCAAAAATGAAAACCGGTCTAAACCAGTGGAACCCCTGTATGTCTATAACCAAACTAACCGATGAAAAGGACACCTTTGGTAGGACATCCAGCTCAAGCACCAGGGCACTAATGGCTTCATCATGCAGCACCCGATTGATTTGCAAGGACTGGTCGTGCTGGTCCTTGCTGATGAAGACAGACTCCTGGGCAACATTCAACCTTTGCATGGGTTTGTCTCTAAGGGAAGGGACAATAAAAACGGCTGCATTCGTTTGGATTCTCTTTAAAGGCAACCAAAAAGGGGGGGTGCTCCAAAAACCCTTCCGTGGCCAAAGGCGACATCGTCGCTCATGCAAGGCCAAGAGTTCAAGTGCAATTGGCTGCGCTATTGCCAGCGATCCCCCCCCATTCAACCTCGGATTGCAAAGAGCGCGGCCCGCAGGACACCCACCATTGGGTTTGTCTTTTGGTTCAGCTGGTTTTACAGGAAACCCACAAGCACACCCCACTATTTAGAGGGCGCTCGGCCCCAAAAAAAGGAGGGACACGCCCACCGCGTCTTCGGCTCGGAGCCGTCTTCTTGTCGGCGGGTCCTGGTGCTGATGCGCGGTTCGCTGCTGGGACTCCACGTGCTGTTGCTCCGTGATCTTCAAGGCCTCCAAGTGGTGCCTGGCTTCGTAGAACGACCCCGCTGCCGGTAAGAAGCTCCAAGCATCGCTGGCGGTGGTTGTCAGAACCATCCCCTTAGCTTCTTGGCTTTCTTGGGTTTGGTGGCAGTCTCCATTGAAACCACTAAAAGTGAGTCACTTTTCGCAGGGGATCAGAGGGCAGCCCAGTGAGGGAAGATGGCTGTGGTTGTCAAAATCGTTTTGGGATCCCATTTTGGTGGTTAGGTGAATTCACCCATTTTAGAACCTATTTTCGTGGTTAACCCGGGTTTGCGTTGAAAGGGGATCTCCAATTGTTCCACTTCCAGGTGGCCTGTTGGGCAAAAATCGATGGGTTTCCCTGATGGATGGCACAAAGCCCCACGCAAGCCAGTGGAACCCATCTACTTTTAGTAAAAACCAATCAAACGGACACCTATGTCTCCAAAGTTGGCCATCCCCACTCGCCTGTGGCTCAAAAATAGGTACTCAAAATGGAACCCTGCAAAAATAACGAGTAGACTATAACCTGCGCTGCGGCACTTAGAAAGGTTCAGCCGCATGGTGAGATCAACCACCTAACAACGGAGCTGGGCACATGACGGATCATGTTTAAACCTCTTAGAAACATTCAAAAACCTAAAGTCTTCCCAAAGCCATGAACATAATTTCAAGCCGCACCTATTTCTGGCGGGGACTATCCCCTAACCCTCACTTGCGAAAAATACAGCTCATTCAACTTCCCTCTCATTTGCTATGGCCTGCTCAGCGCACAACGCCACCCGAATGCCTACCCATTCGAGCAGCTGCCAAGTTTGACACGCGCTAAGGGCACTCTCTTTGTTTTTTTTGCTTGAGGGTGGTCTGGGCTCCGAAGCCAGTAGAGGGAAAATTGGTTGACATGAATGAAGATCTCCAGTCGGAGTCCCCCAAATTCAAGGGGGGCAAACCACGATTTGGTTGGTCTTCCTTTCTACCACCCCTTTTTTGGGCGTACCCTCCAGGCAATTACTGTAACATGAAGCTACCGAGCCAGCAAAACGAGCGTGCTTTTCTTGAGTTTTCCGCGGGCCTTTCGCCAGATTCCAAGGCTTGTTGGTGCTGACGCCAGCTGTCCCGCACACCCAAGATGCTGACGCCCATGTCCAGCATGGGCAACGGATCCACCAGCACTTCCTTGCATGATTTGTTTTTCTCCTCTTTTTCTCGTGCAAAATGCGAGATCAGAAATCAACACGAGCAAAATTTACGAAAGCCTCGTGACTTGGTGCAGCGCTCTAAGACGCCAGCCCTTGTGGCTCCTTGGCCAACTTCTAGCTGGTTTAAGAAGAGTTGGTGTTGGCTCAGCACGCCGAAATCCAGTCACAATCAAAACCCCTTACTGAAGGGCTGTACACGAAACCAAGCAAAAAGTCAAAAGGGTGGATATCATCAGCTATTCATTGCTACAGTCTACAGTCCCTGCACCTTGCTTACCCATGTGTTGATCGGCTCGCATGAATTTTAGACATGCAACATTGGTGAGCCCCTGAGGCCCCCCCCTTCGGAAAACTATGTTACTACTGCGGGTGGACGAAATCCTGCACCACCTAACAAACCCTAAAATGATTCGATTCCCCTTGTAAACACCGACAACAAGTGATTTCAACCATGGTTTCAAATGATGCAGGATGGGATTTTGTCCATCCACAGTATGTCCCTGGATTTCCCAGTGCACGATGGAAGAATCGTGCGGCATCCTGTGTTTGGTGCTTGATTTCCAACCCCGGAGGGTTCAAGTAACTTTTAAGGAGGTACTGAACGACCCCTTTTTGCCCCCCAAAAGCCATCCTGAGGAGGTACTTGGACCCTCTGGGAACGGAAACCCTCGCAAAAAAAGAGGAAACAAACGGCCGCTGGATGAGAGGGCCATATGGTTATGGGTCAAAAGCCCGGTTAGTTCTTAGTGAACATCCCAATCCCCACTAAAAAAGGCTAGACTGGGTGGTGCACCTACCCCAAAATGGTACCATTGGTTTTGATCCACAGCTAAATGTTCTCTGTGGAGTCGCGCCTTTGTGCAACCAAGCAGCAAGGATGGCACTGAGGGCATTCATCATAGCTGCGCGCTCGATTTCCCTCTAGTGAGAACACTCTGCGATGAAGGCGTGCTATGAGGGTCACGCTTGTGTGGCTTGTCGAGTATATGTGGTGAACCACACATGCGGTTATAGAGTTATCTTTGTGTCGTGTGAGTGACCGAAGCTTGTTTGGAGATGATCTGGTTCAGCCGTTCTTGTGGCATTGTCCCGCATCCAATAGGATTCCCTGGCCGCACTTCGCAGGTGAAGATGCGTTGTTTTATTCCATAGGCTCATGGCTCAGTCCACCCGTGAGCTTGAGCACAAAAGCACCATGACGCCCACTGGCTCCCTTTCAGCGACATTTTCCTTCTTGTCCTCGTGGTTCAAAGCAACCCCCCCAAAAGCAACTTGGAGAACCCCTATGATATGCTCACTTTCTTGCTGGTGCGATAGGTAGGGAATGGATTCCTTGAAAGGAAAATATAACTTGCATGGTTTATAAGGGTCATTTCACTTCCCATTCCCTGCATCTCTCGCACTAAGCTTTGGATCCGGAGAACGGAAGGTCTCCTTCTCCTTCTCGTCCGTGGCACTCAGCTTCAGCATTTCCTGGCAACAGATCCATGCGCCTCACATGCTCCATCTATCAGGTAAGAATTTCTGCACAACTAAATGCATGTGTATACATACTCATGAACATATACATACACAACTATGCACAGAATCAACAACCAACATGTTATATATATATATATATACCTGGAGTCTCCATGACCCTTTAAAAATGGTTGGTCATTACCCAAAATAAAGGGGTCATGCACCCATTTTTACAGGGTCATGGAGACTCCAGGTATGTAAATACTAGACTTGTATACATCATACATGCTCATGTCCATCCCAAATGCTTCAAACCGGCGCTGCGAGGCTTCGAGCCGGGCGGCGTAGAAGCGGCGCTTGGGCCATCCGGCGATGTCCAGCACCTGGGTCAGCAGCGTGCGCGCCTCGGACGTGGTACGAGGCTTGGAACCTCAAGGGGGTGGCTTTTCCTCGATTAATATGTTTCCTCAGCTGATTTATTTTTCCCAACTGCTGAAAGCTTTGGGGTCTCAGCGTATAGGCTCCGGGGTGGTCCGGGGCGGCCCTGAGGTAAGGTTCCACCAGGGTTCCACGAGGTTCTGCGAGGGCTGCGGGGTGGTGAGAGCACCCGCATGCTGTTGGGGATATCACCTGAGCATATATATTTTTTGGGGGGGAACCAATCCCTGTTGTGGGTGGCAAAGGAAAACCCAAAGGACACATCGCGTCTTTCATTGGGTTTGGCCCAGTTGTTTCGGAAACCCCCCTTTTTGGTGGTCTCGTAAATAAATAACTAAATAAATATATAAACACATAAATACATAAATACATAAATAAATAAATACATACATAATATACATATATCAAAGGACATGTCACGGTCCTCAAGGCACTTTAAAACCCAAAGTGTTGGAATCTTGTGCAAAAGAAACACACCCCAACGTAAATAATGGCAAATCCAGAGTTTGGTGAGTGCCCCTCTCAGCGACCTCTCGCTGCAGTAAACCCTCCGCCGGAAACAAGCTCAAGGGATGGGGCAGCTGGTGCCCGCTCGCTGGGCTCGCTTGGAAGAAACCAGGCAGGGCGCAAGGCTCCTGTGGGATGGGGGGGTGCACTCGCTGGCTTTCTTCCTTCGGGGCTGGGGCAACTCATAGAGCTCGCTTCATGGATTGCTTCCTTGTGCCGTTCCTGCAGACGATCGACCAGCCCAAGGCAAACTTTCAACCCACGAAGAGGCAAATCGTGCACCATTCGCGCACCATTCTCAACATGAGTCTAGCTGAAGCCAGAGGATTTCTCCTCCCATCAGCATGGAAGCTTGCTGGAGGTTTTGTTGGAAAGCGTAAAGTGAACTTGTCCGCTTCCAGTGAAGGGAGGTGTAGTTTGCGGGAAAGGCCGCTCGAAGCAAGCGAGACCCAACGACTGACGTGTTGTGGAAAATGAGCTTCTCAAATTATGGGTTGAGCTTTGCTCAACATAGATGAGCGATATGTTGCGTTAAATTAGTGTTTTTCACAAAAATAAGCTCACAGCACGCTGTGCTGTCTCAGTCATTTAGTTCTACAGCCAATATTTTCGATAAAATATCCTCTCCCAAGTCTTTTTCTAAGGAAACGCTAAAACACCAAAAGTGCCAAATGTGTGTCGGAACACACGTTTATCGATTCTTTGTGCCACAAAACCAAAAAAAAAGCACACGCAGCTCGGGCACACGGTGCCCAACCAAGGATACACACCAGATTCCTTTCCCAGATCCAGACTTCCAAAGTTCAAAGCTGTGGGGCCTCTTTTGACCATGGACCCAGTCCTGTGAATGGTGTCAGAAAAAGGGGGGGTGCCTTTTGGAGACATGTTTCAGCCAATGTTGATTTGGGTGCCTCTGCTGTTAGGGGGCCCCTCCTATTTTTCCCCTACAACCGGGGGGGGCACTGATCTTTTCGTCTTTTCTGGAGGGTATCGCTGTTTGTGGGTTTTAGGGGGCAATTGGGAGTTGCTGGGGGCTGGTTTAAGTTGCGGGGGCTTTTGGCTGGCTTGGTTGATTTAGGCAAAGCGAAGGGCTGACATCCAGGCTGCTGTTGGGCGGGTTTAGGGTTGACTTTGAGTGAGTTGTGGGCGAGTTTTGGTGGTTTGGGGCAACGCTCCAAAACCGATCCTAAACAACCAAAACTCACTTAATCACACCTTAAAGCAACCCTAAAGCTGCTGCCAAACCAGCGGCACAGCTAACACAAATCAGCTCCAAACCAACCCAAACCCACTCTCAAAGTCAACCCTAAACCCGCCCAACAGCAGCCTGGATGTCAGCCCTTCGCTTTGCCTAAATCAACCAAGCCAGCCACAAGCCCCCCTAACTTAAACCAGCCCCCAGCAGCTCCCAACTGCCACGAAATCAGACCCAAGAGACGGTCAAGTGAGGCTGGTGCCGGGGATGCGGCCAGCCAGCCAACCAGCCAGCCAACCCAACCAGGGGACTGGCCCGAGGAAGAAACAAAAACGGATCCTCCCCAAACCGATCAAAAGGACACGTGTGGTTTCAAAGGGAAACCACAATTGGAAGCCACAAGTTGAAAACCCAGGCCTTTGAAAAAGACACTCCTAGCTATATAGAAATATATATATATATGTCTGCTATATGTGTATATATCTACATGAGGCACCTTTCGGTTTGTTGGTTCCTGTTCGGGACTTGAGCCCTAAACCCAAGAGAAACCAACCTCTTCTTTTGGGTTCTTGAGGCAAGTGGTGGATTTTGGTGTGGCTCCCATTTTTTGGAGTTGGCACCCCTTCTTGGCGCTTGTTAAAGCGAAACCAAAGGAGAAGACAAACAGTTGTAAGCGTATACATGCACAAATATACATGTCCTGGCTTGGGCTTTGAAAAAAAAGGAACCACACCCAACCCCTTTAAAAAGACACGCCCATATTTGTATTCACACACACGCATCTATATGTTGTTTATCTTGCTGCTGCTCAGCAGGGAATGAGAAATGGAATGACCCTATAAACCAACCAACTGTTGGTTTCTTTGAAGGGGACTGGGTTCATTCCCTCACTCCCCATCGCAGCAAGTTATTTGTGTTTGACTGCGTTATAAAGGAGAACAATTTGGCACCTCTACTAAAAATGGGTGCCAAACTGGGCGAACCAACAGGTCAAAAGGTCGATTCGCTTTGCGCAACTTGCCCATCCTCCAAAAGGGCCCTAAATGGAATATGGATCAACCGCCGTTGGGGATATCACCTGGGCGTATAATCCTCAAGCGCGTGAAACCAAAGCGCACCTCCAGCCTGAACTTACACGAATTTTGAGCCGTACCCATCAACACACACCAAGTCCGAGGTGATATCCACACATTATACACTTGTATGTACACTTGACCCATGTACAAACCCATGTATGTATATCAACACACACACACACACACCGCCCAAGCCGACGCCAAATCCGCGTTTCTCGCTGGCCAAGCTGCGGTGATCACCTCCGGCAAAGGAACCGAGCGATTGGAGTCCACAGGCCGAAGGGACAGGATCTCGTCTCCTGGGCCCATGGAGGTTGAAACGGCGCCATGATGCTTCGGTTTAAAAAATGTGATTACTATTATGGTTATCATTATACATATTGTGTGTGTGCGTGTTTGACTTTCTTTTGTCTTGCCGGTGTTTGTTTCTTGATTTGTTTTGGGGTGTCAAAATATGATTCTTCAATTTTATGTTGGGGAGTTGGGAAGGGCGAAATCATGTGTGGATGCCAAGATTGCAGGCAGGCCCCTTACTGTTTGAACTTATTGGTTTATTTTGCAAGATGACAGGCCCCCTGAAATCGAGTTGGCAACGGCCCAAGACACTGACAGCCGGGCGTACGCAGAGCCTCCGAGGGCTCTGTGAAACCATGCAGGGTGCCTATGCCGCAACCGGCTACGCGACGCGTAGTGCCTGCGCAGACTTTCTCCGGAGCTACTCATTGAGTTTCTGTAAGGCAAAACCTGTCTAGGTGAACGTGTCTACCTGGAGTCTCCATGACCCTTCAAAAAATGGTTGGTCATTACCCCAAATAAAGGGCTAGGGGGCTGCTCTGGGGTGCTGTTTGGGGCGCATTGTTGTAAAATTGACCGTCGGGCTAGGGTGCTGATGCAGGTGCTGCCTTGGGGTGCTGTTTGGGGCAGAAGCACCCGTGCTGCCCACACAAATGGAGCAAACAAAAACACCTAAGGTTTTGCTCTTTCAGTTGTATCCAGAAGTCCCTGAATTTGATATGATCTGGCCACCAACGAGCAGTGCCATCCTCGGCCTATTTATTGTATCTGCGGTCTATGATGGTGTAAGGGGTTTGGTCTACAATAAGATCATGGCACATCTCTTTGCCCTGCATGATGGTAAGATGTTAAGTGGGTGATCTTTATTACCCAACTCTTGTTCACATACTACCTTTGGATCATTTCATCGACAACATCCCTTCCATGCCTTTCACACGTTCTCATTCTTCGCAGCACACACAGCCAGCCATTCTTTGCGGCTCCTTTCATGTTCAGCGCCATCAAGCACAAGTCCACCTGGCGTCATTTTCGGCAACGAGCCTTCGGATGCGAAGACAAACGTGAGGAGCCGACCAATTTCCCGGGACCTTGATAAGTGACAGGTGCGCTCCTTATCTAGAACCTCCAGATTTGAGAGGCTAGAATAAGGCTACCAACTTTTTCTGTAGTCTATTTTTAGTAGGGGAACCTCCCCCACAAAAAGGGTAAAAGGGAACTACTGGGGGACCTAGTTGTGAAAATCAAGCTGCTGTCTCAATCCAATCCCTGGTAACACCTCGGAAGCCCGACCAGGGACTAGTTTTCATATTGGTTTCAGATTCGTGTCAGCAAGTCATTCCCTCAACATCTCCATCTACATGGCAAGCAAGATTTATCCGTCCTTAAGGGAAAGGTTCACCTTCTGATGACTGCCAGGTGTTCAAATGGGTGTAATTCTGCTACAAATAGGTGCAACCATTTTGGAGGTTCCTCATTGGATTTCAGTGCCTATTGCACCTCTGAAGGAGTCAAGAGTGGTTGAAACCAAACAAGATCTGGTTGAATCAGCTTCCCTTGGCTTCTCAAGGTCTCGAAAGGATACCTTCACCAGCTGAAGAGAACGGCTCATGTAAATCAGGTGGGTTTTTGGGTGCAAGACATCGACCCTGACAGTTCACCTAAGCGAAACCATGGCAAAGGACATGGGAAACTCGATGAGTCGCCTTGTTTCTTTGACTGCACCTCGCATGTGGAGCCGCGGTTCCGACAAGGATCCTGAACACTGGGCTGAACTTAGACACCCCGCGGAAAAAGTCTTAGCCTGTTAACTTGTTCAAGCGACATTGAAACGACAAACACGTCAAAAGGGCCAGCTATGGTTTTTCCAGTTCTCTTCGACAGGGCTTGACATTCGGCCTGTGACTTGGCGTTGGAAGGCCACAGGCCCAGGGAGTCGCCCTGCTCGTAGCTCAGGCCGCTGCCTACGGAGATGCTGACGAACTCTATGGGCCAACTCGCGCAACCCAAATCGACATACCCCACGATTAGTGGTTCCTGGGTTGTACAGGGTACCCCAAACACCACCCTGGTATAAGCCCTATAGGTGGGGTATGTCCATTTGGGCTATGTAAGTTGGCGCTTGGATTGAAAATAAGATCAATACACATATGTAGCCCAGGAAATCCAACCCGAACCGTGTTGACAATCCTATACTTAGACTTTTCCAACCCTATACCGCTTTGACAATAGCATACATAGATATGTTAACCCCCGTATGTTGTTTACAATACTATATCTATCTATAAATAAATAAATATATATATATATATGTATATATATGTAAATATATATATATATATATGGGTATGCGTCACACTAGGGGGTTGGGTGGTGTTCCTTTGTGGCTTCCCTTTGAACCAAGCTGAATGGGAACCCTCAAACAGAATGCGCATATATATATATATATATACATATATATGTATATACACATCGTGATACTGTCCAACCCTTGGTATGGTAGCAAATATACAGTTGTTTGTACTGACCATGAACAGAGCGAAACAAACAACAATGCCTAACAACATGCCAGCAACGGTGCATACTATATGTACACATGTATAATATATATGTATATATGTGTATATATGTATATATGTGTATATATGTATATGTATATATGTGCGTGTATATGGATGTATTAATATATATATATATATATTATACTATGGTATAATATGCTATGTATGTACTTCCCTGTCTGGAGTCCATGACAACGATCTGAGCTGACCCTGCTCGGCCGCGGGAAAACCAAAGGGTTCCCTGGCTTTGGCATAGCCGGCTGAAGATTGGCGCACACATGCATTTGCTGACGTCTCCTGGGAAAAAAATAAATAAATAAAAAAAAAAGTCCAGTAGTGATAGATTCCCATTAGAACCAACAGAACTCTTCTCCTAAGCAAATGCAGGTTTCACCAATTTTGTGGCAAAGGTGTGTTGGTAAAACACCCCTTTGCGGAAGAAAGGTTTTTGGCGCTGAACATAGGAGACACCCACAACCTAATCATATGTTCTGACATTGTTCCATATGCAGTCTAAGATGTGACTATATAATTGAGCCATTCTGTCCCCGATTTTGTCAGCATCAAAGTCGGTGGTAGGTTAAAGGGGACCCCCCCCAGTTTCTGACAACACGACCCCCAATCAACATGACCAGAGGCATTGCCTTTGAGGTCAAACTCGAAGTGGTCGATGGCGCGTTCGTAGCCATCTGGGACAGTGGACCTGCCCACCATGGGCCCCGCGCCCGTGTCCCAGGGGATTTCAGGCTGCGATTTTTGAGGGTCCCCCTTTTGAGGTTGGTATCTGTTACAGGAAAACAAAAGGAATGCCAGCATGCGTTTGCAGCCCTACATATTGGTACACACCCATTTGGAGAAAGCCACAGGGTTAGGAAAGGGACTTTTCAATCCCCGCGGAACCCCAAAACGGCAACTTGGCAAATCCCCTCACATCCTTACTAACAATTGCCAGGGGACAGGGGAGCCAAGGTTCTTGGCAATGGCTCTATAGCCGGTCACAATGATAACCTGCCCGCCTTGAGCTACCATTAATGTTCAACTGGCCTGTTCCAAGTGGAGATGTGTCGTTCAATCCTTCTGAGGGTACTCCTGCTTGGTGGGTTTTAAAGGAAAACCACGAGGAAAGCTCGCCATTTTGGAGGGTCCCCTAAAAAGCGACACACCCATATTTGAACACCACTACAAAACCAAACCTTGGGCGACCGAAGGTAAGCATCCGGAGTGCCTGGGGCTGCGAATTTCTCCAGACTCATCACACCCTGACGCTTGAGCAAAGCCCAACGAGCAAAACACGACATGAACCCTCAACTGCCCACAAGTGTTTTTTTCCTCGGGTCCAAACCCATGTCCTCAACTGAGCTGTCAAAGTTTACCATTTAGTGGGTTAACTTCGGAAACCTCACCACTAAACCAACGAACAAGCTCTAAGAAGCTAAGTCGAACCAAACCGGACGGCTGAGTTCAACCAGCAAGGTTTTCACGCCGCCCTCCTTACTCTTTGCTATGAGCTCATGTGCTCATGGCTTGTTGGCACACACCCATTTGAACTGGGCTGTCCTCAGATCCCAAACTAAAAGTTGGACTTTTGGTGGGTTAAGTATGGAAAAGGACTCCGAAACTTTTCCCGCCTCTTGATGTTCATCTGCACTGGCTTGGAGCCATGGGGCACGTAGGGCTCCGCGGCGAGCTTCGCCTAGCGGCGAGCGGCGGAGCGCTTTTGGCGGAGTTTGGAGGATGAGTTGGGAAGTGGAAAACGTCACTTGAGTCATAATCAAAATCCGGTGCAAAAAAAGGTCGACCCAGAACCATGTAAAGAATTAAGAAGGCGGCCGCAGCTTTTTCTGGTTGGGATTTTGTTCCTTACTAACCTTCATCTACCCGGGCTTTGATTGTGGCTCACTTGGGGTGTTCTTCACCCCCCCCACATAGCAAGCTTGACGCATAGGGGACTTATGAGTATGGGCTATGACCATCTATGACCTATGACACTAACAACTCACAAGGTTAACGCTAACGAGGTTGACCCCATAGCCAGGTGAACCCTACATGCACAGACAACTCATAAGTGGGTCACGAAGCAGGCCACCAACAACTTACCAACTTCACAAACAACACTGAACCATCTCTTGCAATACTGTGGATGGATGAAACCCTGCACCACTTTGAAACCATGGAAGCCACAACTTGTGTAGGGTATTTAAAGGAGAATCAAATCATTCCAGGGTTTCTTAGGTGCGATGGACTTCCTTCAGCAACAGTATTTGAATTGCAATGAACAATCGCTGGTTTCAACCATGGTTTCATTTCGTGGTGCGAGAAGCGATTTTCGCAACCATCCGCAGAATCCCCACGTATCTCTCTCAGAAACCATTGATTGATTGTATTTATAGGGGGTTATCGAATCATTCCGTTGGGTTGGGTGGTGCGAACTGCGGGATTTCGCAACCCTCCGCATTATCAATTTTATTTTCACCAGAATTCCAAACCTGAAATATATGAGTCCCTTAGTAAAGGATGGCTGCATTCCCAGGTGTCGCCACAAAATTTTGGTTCCCCAAAGACGTCCTTCCCGAGGGCAATTCACAAGCCGCGCCTTGGAGTCGTCGGCCGGCAGGATCTCCACCAAGTGCGAGGGGGGGCTGAGCTCCTTTGCCGTTCGTTGAGAAATGGGCGTTGCTGAACCCGAAATGTTGTTTGTATACTTGTTTTTTTCTAGATACATCAATATTATGTATACGCACACATATATATATATAATATATAATATATATATATACATATATAATATATATATATATATATATTAAACACCCAATGTGTATTTTTGGTGTCCTACTGCTCAATACGGCATCCGCCATTTTGATAACCATCCAAACGGGGCCCAGGATGCGAAAAGCACATGACTCTCCTTTGGTGCAAGCTGGATTTGGCTTGTTGGAACTCGTTAAATGGGGTCCCCATGGACGATTTTCTCACTTGAATCAGACACTGTCAAACCTCCTCGAGCCTTGGGCATTGGGTCCCAAGGGTGTATCAAACGTCCCGTGAATACTTCACATTTTGTTCCAGAAACCCACCCAAAACCGTTAACCTGGTAACATTGTCAAAAGTCATTTGCTGGCTTGCCTGATGCAAGCATCGGAAAGCTTGCTTGCTTATAATCATGAAACGTACAGGGCAATCTGAAAGCAAAATCGAAGGAGCTCAGAGTCTTCTGCTGGACACTTCGTCTATTTTGCGCACGCTCAGCCTACAAAAAATGCTCCACGCCGAGCAAACGGTTGCAGACTCTAGGTGCCATGCGGGGCTGGGGGTGCCACATGTCCCAGATCTCCTGGGGAGGCTCGGGCGCCTCGATGTTGTCATAGAAGTCAGGGCTCCACTCCTTGGCCAATCCCGTGGCAAGTCGGCTGGTTTTGAAAGTACTCGTTTTCGGGTCGCGGTGAAGCGAAAAGCCAGCCACATGCCTTTGAGAGCATCCTTCTTGATGGCAAAACAAAGATCCCATCTTGGCCAAGCTCGGGTTCATCAAGCATGTATAGACATATTAATCATGTTCAAATGCTGCTTCATACCCCAACAAATAACGTTGGTCTCAAGTTGATGTCCTTTGCAAGCTGTCCCCAAACGGGTTCCGCTTGTTTGTTTTGACACACAACCAAAGAAATGGCGTCACCGACCACAAAAACGGGCTCCTTTCCCCAAATGAGATTCCGATGGCCCTGGGGTTCCATGTTGATGGCTCAAAAATCCAGCTCGGGTTGCGCAGGTCCTAAGGTCGTGCCCAGAAAAGAAAACAGGGCACAACTGTGTTGGGTACCATTCCGTGTCCATTCAAAAAAACAGGGTGCAACTTGCTGGGGAATCCATTTGGTGAGCCACCGCCATTTAGGGAAGCGAGTGGCACCCTTCCGTGACTAGAAGTCAAGATGCCTCCAGCTCGGTGTCGAAGCGTGCCTCGGCGCGAGGAGGCGAAAAGCCGATCCCAAAGAGCGAGACAAGCCTAACATGCATGGCTCGTCTTTTTTGTGAACCACCCCGTCCTAAATGGTGCTTTCCCTCCTGGTTTCCCTTTAAAACCACAAAAAAAGGTACCAACTCCAAAAGAAGGACGGGCGTTTACTGCTTCCCTCAAAAACCGGACACACCTCCGCACTTCCCCATCATTTGAGGGGTGATTTCCCATTTTAGGGTCCAAGGTATCCTCAAAGAAAGAGAAAATAACACACCAAAAAAAAAAAACACCCGGGGTTTTCCCCTGGGCCCGCCGCCCATCCCCCAGACCCCCATCCCCAGACCTTCCAGCCGCTGGGGCAGGCGCGGGGTGCTGGTCGTCGCCCTGGCCCATCTGCTGCACGCGCTGGCCCCCCAGCTTCTCGAAGGCCTCGTCGATCTTGCGGGCCGCCTGATCGTGCGCATCGGCGCGAGACCAGCGGAGCGCAGCGGAGCGGAGTGGCGGCAGATGGGTTGGGACGTGGGACCCTTTAGAAGTTGGTTGAAGAAATGTGGACCGTGGAATTCTTGTGAAAATGAAGGGCGGACACTTGAATGTACCCTGTCTTTTTGAACCCTGGAGTCTGTTGAACTTGATTGAACTTGAATGTACCCTCTTGACTCTTGAATGACACATGCAACTCCGTGTCTGTCACAGGCATACCTCATGCAGCCTGCTCCCTTGAAAGCATATTCCCAGCTCCAACGGCTCCGGGAATCACCCCAGCTCCAACCACATTCCTAAAGCAACCCTAAAGGCACCGCTAAACCAGCGACACCCCCAACACCAATCAGCTCCAAGCCAGCCGCAAATCCACCCAAAGTCACTAAACTCGCCCAACAGCAGCCTGGATGTCGGCCCGTCGCCTCGCCTAAATCAACCCCAAACCACCCCAAGACCCACCCTCATGAAGATCTAAGCCAGCCAAAAGCCCCCCTAACTTAAACTAACTCCCAACTGCCTCTCAATAAGAGCCAATAGGCAACCCCTTGGCCAAGTGAGGCTGGTGATGCCAAGGATGCGACAAGCCAACCAAACAACCAAACAACCAAACAACCAAACAACCAACCAACCAACCAACCAACCAACCAACCAACCAACCAACCAACCCACCAACCCACCAACCCACCAACCCACCAACCCACCAACCCACCAACCCACCAACCCACCAACCCACCAACCCACCAACCCACCAACCCACCAACCCACCAACCCACCAACCAACCAACCAACCAATCAACCAACCAACCAACCCAGCCCTAGTAAAACAAAAAAAAACCCTAGGAAAGAAACAAAAAGCACCGGATCCCTTCCGGAGCGGATCCATGAACTCCGGGAGCGAGGAAGACGGTGGTCTTCCACAGGCCACTTTCAGGTTCTACGCTTGAGTTTGAACAGCTCTGGAGCAGCTCACGAGTACGTTCCACCATCTTCTCGCCTCGTTGAAGAAGACGTAGGAAGAGTCTCCCAGGCCGAAGACGGCGAACTGCGTGTCCTAGCGGAGTGCATCTGTCAGCCCAAAGGTGTTTTTGAGTCCCACCTAGAAGGGTGGCACTTTGTGCGCCAAACATATCTTCAGACTTTGCTTCCGAACACATAAGACCATTTCGTAAAAGACTCCCAAACACGACTTTGGAGAAGGACTTTGTGCAGCTCTGGCGTCCGTTTCAAAAGCCGGCTGCAGGCTAAGGCCCCCCTTGGCAAAAAGGCTTTCAGTTTCCAATGCTTGCTTTGAACCCACAACAAAAGATGTTTCGGGCTTGCAAACCGTTCTTTCTGCGAACAAACAGACCCAATGGGATGCTTTCCACTTCTTGGGGACCCAAACAATGCATTTTCCAACACGTTGGATGTTGCAGCAGGGGCAACTCTCATCAACATCAAGGCCATCTCTGGACATGGTGCGGGATAAATTCGTTGCGTTGAATGCATTGGGTATGTGGCCCCCCTGAAAACAAATTCTTGGCTTTCGAAAGAGATCATGGTTGATATCCATTTCGCTGCTCCATGAAAGGGTCCCAATCCCATTTCGAGAACGGGTCCCTCATTCAGTTGACCCACAAAACACAAATATATTGTCACCTTCTGGGGCCATGACTAAACTCGGAAAGCCAAAATGGGAATGCCAAGGTAAAAAGCTCGATTCGCTGACCGTGACTCACAATGAGTCGGGAATAACCTTCCGGGTTTTGGGAGTGAACCGGAAGGGGATTCCCTGAAAAGAAGCCAACTCGGGGGTGGTTTTTCTCGGGGTCATTCCATGTCACGTCCATGTCTCATTTGCCCATCGAATACCATGCCCCCCACTCCCTACCATCCCCCCCCCCCCAACCCCTGCAACACCCAAACCACCAGCAAGAAAATGAAACCATCCCCCCCCCCCACCCCATCCCCCAAACCCCCCCACCCCGCACCTGCAACACCCCACCCACCCTCCCTCCCACCCACCAATCGGAGTCCTTGAGGTAGTCCTCCGGCGCGGTCTCCAAAAAGGTCTCCATGTCCTGACCCAAGGCCAGGTCCCTCAGACGTTTGCTCTCTGCAACCCGGCCAAGTGGGACTGAGCTTCACCCCATGTCCATCCAAATCCTCTAAAACATGGTTGAAGCCCCCACACACACACAAAAAAAAAGAAAGTGGGGAGAACCCGGTGGGGGAGGTAGATTAGGGAAAAACATGTTTGGACCAAAGAACCCAGCTACTGAGTTCCAAGAAATACACCTGCTTGGTTTTGAGTACCCTATGCTGGCCTGCGACCATGTTCCTTCGGTCAGCTTCGATGTTCGGGAGGGAACATGCTAATACTAGCATGGCTTCTTTTTCCATGTCCACAATCTCAGGAACTGAGGTTGGAGATGGGAAACTTCCATTTGCTTGAGTCTCATGCAAAGAACACCATATTTCCAGAAGTGATAGATCCCCTTTAAACCCACAAGGGAAAATAACTATTTTTCTTAAGCAAACGGAAGATCGCTTCAACTTGTTGGAGACAGGGGAGGGGGGGGGGGGGGGTACTGAGAACTGAGACAGGTCCCGTGGCCTGAGTTCAACACTTGACGTCTTGGTAAGTGTTGCGTAAGAAGCTCAAGCGAATCTGCGTGGATCTCACCTGTGCCATCTACAAACCATATTCTTCTGTGTTTCTTCTTCTGAGCAAGATACAGCATGTTTAGCGTCAATTTGTCACAAGCATTCTAAATGAAACAATGAACTGGCAAACAGCTTTGTGACTCAAGATCGAGCTGACAATCGCATCAGGTGAATGTCTGATGCAGGGTGGAGCTCATGCGTCCTCTTCAAAGGTCTGCAATGGGTGTTTCACACAATTCGGCCTCTTTCTGAACAAGCTCAGGTGATATCCCCAACAGCCCCGGAACACTCTGGAACCCTCTTGTGAACCCTCGCTGAAAGCTGCCCCAACCCAATTCAGAGCCTATCTTTTTAGGTGTTAAAAAACACGTGCCTTCAATTCGGAACTCAACTTTCCTTTTTCTCAAACCGATTCTAACTTTACGACCAGGTCTTGGGACCTACCTTCAGGGGGAGCCCAATTCCATTCTTCTATTTGCTTCACAGGGCAAGTGGGTTGCCATGAATGCCCTCCCCAATCAACCTCGTTTTCCCTTGAAAACTCAGCCCATTTGAGTCATAATCAAAACCGGGAAATAACATGGTCGTAATCCCAGAACCGTCGGACAGATTAACCAGGCACAAATTCGCACCCGTTTTTATGTCTGGGAGTGTCCCTTACTACCCTCCAATTACCTCACTTCCTGAGTCTCTTGGCCAACAACAAGTCAACTTGTGATTCACCCACTAAGTCCGAACGCAAAAAGCGGCGATCAGAGTCCGAACCGGACCTCAGGAAGTCCGGGTCCCAAAAGAAGGCCCCAACTCGGCTTTGAGGTGACTCAAACATAGGTGTCCTTTTGAAGAGAAAAAAAGGGCCCTGGCAAATGGAATCAAAAACCCATCTGGACCAGTGGAACCCTTCTATTTTTTACCTATGGACTCCAATTTCGGGGCCCCCGGGCCCGCGCGCTCGACTCGAGTCTCGAGTCGCGTGTCCTGCCAGAACTTCACGGCGCTCTTGGGCATCTCTCCCTGCCCCGCCGTGGCGACGATGGCCAGGACCTTCGACTCCTGCCGTCGCGGCTTGGTCGTGGTTTGGTCGCGGTTTCTGCGCGGTTTGGTCGTGGCGGCGAAATTTTCGTGTGGGCCAGTTGGGAGCTTTTCGTTTTTTGTTTTTGGTATGTATATATTTTGATGGTTGGTTCAGAGGGAATTAGGTGGTTGTTGACCATACCCACGTGAACTGGTCGTGTGGTGGGCTGGGTGGGAGTGTTTCGTCCAGTTGGCTTGAGAGTTCCCGGCGAAATCTGGAACCCAAGAGTATCCAGTTGGAATTTTGGGTCATGCAGGTGCTGTTCCCTTTTCTGGAGGGTATACCCTCCCTCCCACGGTTGCCATGGCACCTGGCAGAGTAGGAAATTCATCTTCTAGGTAATTCAGAGGTGCCATGTTGATGGGAGGAAGGGTATTACTACCCATTTCAGGTTGGTTCAACAGTGATGACCATCCCTACCCCCGTAAACGGGTGTTGACAGTTGTTGATCCAAGATGTGTGTTGTTTCGAAAGCTCGATATCCTCTTCAGGTTTGTCCAAAGGGAACCCCCTCCCAAACAAGGTAAAGTAGGTCTATTACAGATACATCCCAAGACTCACCCGATTCACAGGTCCTGTGGGAATCCTCTAAGCCGGCTCGCGTCTGGCTGGAGTCTGCCAAAAGAATCGAAAGGTTGTGTCGTTTTTTAGCGAAACCCTCCTCCCCCCCAAAAAAAAAACATCGCTTTGGTTATCCTTTTGGCTTCCCTTTAAAACACACAAAAACAGGGTACCCACTGACCGGACCCCCCCATCCCCAAAAGAGCTGAGGAAGTGCCCTTCCGGGAAGTTCGTAACTGGTCGCTCGGAGCCTCCGGCAGGTCGCTGATGGCGACATCGTTGAGGGAGAGGCACTTGGCCTTCATTCCTGACAAAACCCAATCCCACCCTCCCCTTCCCCCCCTGGAAGGCTTCTTAGAACCTTAGATGGGACACAAACCGGCCGGGGCCATCGGATTTCTGGAAAAGCTGATCGATGGACTGGTGGTGTCCAATTGAAGGTGCGCCCTCCCGGCTTCTTACCTTTGGGTTTTAAGGGCTCTCAGCGATCAGGGGTTTCATGTTTCTCCTTCCAAACCCTTTCCTTGACCCCTCAAGTGGTTCGTACCGCAAGTCCTCTAAGTGAAGGCAAGCCGTACCCTTCCTCCAACATGGAAGCTGCCAGGAGGGTTTAAGAAGAGCATAGTCTTTGTGGGGAAGCTCGAAACCCCATTCCACGTCCATTCTTGCGAAGGAAATTTGCGGAATGTGTTTCTGCAAGTTTAAGCCAAGCCCAAAGAGGACGCAGAATCACGTCCTTCAGCCCTTGGCCCAACTCCAAGACACATTTCCAATTGTCACATGATGGTTTATTTAGATTTTGTCATACTAACCTACACTATCCTCACTCGGGAGACGCAGGGAAAGTGAACAAAATGGTCCCAAGCAACAAGTCCAGGAACTGGTTGTTTCGTCCCAGCTGTTCGCCTTTTAGTTTCCTTACAACCCTTGGTATGGTAGCAACAAACATTGCTTTTTGCAACCCCCTCCTAAAATGAACAGAACCGCACAAACCACAAAAGCAAACGCTTGCCAACAACATCCTCCTACTAAGAATACACAGAACCCACAAAAACAAAAACAACAAAAACAGCAAACCACTTGCCAACAACAGCAGAGCTTCCCCACAAACGGCCCCCCCCCCCATTCCCCCCCCACCCGCAACCCCCCCCCCCGTTCGCCGCCTAAGCCCCGACTCTCCGCGCCTCGGCGCTTGAACTCGAACTGGAAGTTCTTGGCCACCATCTCGGCGTTGCCTACCGCCCCGATCCCACGCTTCGCTTCCATGTGCACAAACATGTTGAACTGAGTCAATACATATCGACCCCCGACAAGCTCAAAGAAAGAATTGCACGGGACTCAATGGCAACTGGGCATGTCCAGTCCATCTTCTTCTCCAGCTGAATTAGCTGGGCTTGCTGTGACCGACACTAACCAACGTGATGTGGTGTTTCTTGAGGGTGGGTCCAAAGCGAAAAGGAAAACCAATTTTGGGGCCATATGCCCATTATACATACATACATACATATATATATATATATATATACCTGGAGATTCATTCTCCATGAATTTCCTGGTAGTTCTCGGCTTTGACTTGCTTTTCGTAAATCTCGATGTCTTTTTCGTGAAGTCGCCTAAAACTACTAAAGCTTCTATATTTTTGTGAGATTTCAGAATTGGTACGGTTTCACGTTTTCCCCGCCCAGAATTACCCGCAAAACGCCCGCAAAAAGCCCGCCAACGCCCTCAAAACCCCGCAAACGCCCGCAAATCAGAAAAAGACACTTTTTGGGCTCGGGGGTCGCGCAAAACTCCTAGAAACCACTTAGAACGCCCAGCACGCCCAAAACTACCAGGAAACTAAAACGCCTAGGAAAAGGCCGGAGAATGAATCTCCAGGTACATATATATTGAATATAGGGAACCAGCACAAAAGTGGATCTGAACCCCGAACTTCCACCAAAAAGTCCCCCCATCAACTGGAGGCCCTTCAAGCGCCGAGAATTGTCGCGCCTGTGTCGGTGCCATAGAGCACCGTCACCCGCTCTCCGGTCACCTCCCGTCAGCAAGCGCTTCATTCTTTTCCACGAGGAGGATCTTCGAAATACCGGGTTGCTTCCCCCGAAAATGCAATTACACCAACCACAAAACCCTGGTAAAGTACGGCAAATGAGAGGGCTCCCTTATTCCGTACTTGCGAAAATTGACAAATTGAGGGCATCCGCCATACTGTGGGTGGACAAAAACCTGCACCAGTCATGATGGATGAGGATGAATCCCTGGGCATACTGAGATAAACCACCTACCAAGTGGGGCAAGATTCTGTCCTCCCACAGCAGTGGCGTGTGTCAGATCTCCCAATGATCCTATCCTTCGAAGCGTTGCGCGCAGGGAGATGGCAACTTTCGGAGTTTCATGTTGCCTCTTTGTATGACAAGCCGATACCTTGATGGCAAGTAGCGCAACCGAACATGGTATTTTCAGGCATCTAGGTGGACCAGCTGCGACTACTTGAGAACCTGGACAAACCTCCATGAGAGGTTCTCAGCATGGTGGACCCCTGCTGGTTAATGTTGAAAGGCAACCCGACAGGAAAACCACCCATTTTTCGGTCCCTGTTCTGAGAGACACATTTTGCTTGCAAAAGAGCCCTTAGACACATATATTCTGGAAGGAACTGCTGTGTTGTTTGGGTGCCACAAGCCCAGCTATCGACCTACATGGGGTCTATCAATTCAAATAGGTTCTAGGATGCTACACACATGATTGTCCGTTGGTGCAAGCTGGAACCCATTTACTAGAACCCGTTTAAGTTTAACGGGCCCCCCAACTCTTGAAAGTCACGTCCATCCCGTTGAACTGCAATTTCTGTGAAGAACGTCAAGGCAGTTGCCAGGCGCCCAAATTGGTAAGCCACCTGACTCGCCGCAGGTCGAATGGTCTGCCAGTTCGATGGATCTATTGCTTTGGCCTGGTCACTTTGAGCTGAGTTGCCGTTTCTTAGAGATGATTAAGGACTGCCTCTTAGTGAACACATGTGGGTGTCTGCGGTTTTGAAGGTTATCCTCTCACATTGGTTTGAAGGGAAGTCAACAGGAGACCCACCTTTTGGGAGGTCCTCCCATTTTGATAAGTACCCATGTCTGACATGAGGCACCGAGGTCTCCTGCGAGAACGTGGTTTGCCACTTCTGCTTATAGGGGTCCGCACGAGTCTTCAGCTCTCCCTTCAGCATTGGGGTCATTTGCTCTTCTCCTCCACACCCCAAAAATTAGACCACCCGCAAGCCCGCTCGACCGGACCACCCCACATAGATGACCACCCCACATAGCACGTGCTTCCAGCAATACTCCCCAGTTCGCGGGCCCTGTGAATTGGGGGTATTCACCAAGTGGGGTGGTCCAAGCGGTGATACCAAAGCGTTGGTCATGCGAGGGCATTCCTCATCTAGGTCCTCCAGTAGACATGATAGAATAAGGGTACCCTTTCTTCTGCAGCCTCTTTTAGTAGGGTTCGGAACCCTCCCCCAAAAAGTTGGTAAAAGAACGGGCACCATTCGCTGGGGGGCCAGTCCTCATTAAACCTCAAAAATCCCCCATCGCAAACGCACGGCTGCACCGAGAAAAGGAGTGAGAAAGGGCACTACTGGGGGACCATTAGTCATCAAACCTCAAAACTCCCCATTGCAAACGAACTCTGCGCACCAGTAGGGGTTTCCCTCCCCCAAAAAAGTTGTCAAAAGGGCACTACTGGGGGACCTAGTCATCAAACCTCAAAAATCCCCATGCAAACGAACGCCTGCACCCACCCACCGAAGCGAAGGCCTGCTCGCCCATCTGCTTCTTCAGGTACTCCAAGAGGTCCTCGTCGCCCATGGCTTTCCTCTTCCGCGTCTCGTGGCGCGCGTGGAACCTCGGGCGGAATGGGAGTGGAGAGGGGGCAGCGTGCTCTGAAAATCGACTTCTGGGGGTGGGAAACCGCTTTCAACCGCCATAGAGGGCAAACTAGAAGACTCCAATAAGGCCCCAAAGGGTCGGGGGGGCTACCCGTTTTTTGTATGCAAGGGGGTCCCTGTAAACCCTGAAGGAGGAACCGGGTCACAAGCACAGTGGGGCAAAACGTGATAATATTTTTTCCACCTTTAGAAGAAGCCTGGTTTCAAGAGGGTGAGGATGCCCAACCCTGAGCAGTTCCATCCATGTCTCCCGTTCCTGTGCAAGCAGCAAGCTGTGAGTACATTGGCATACATGTATACGGGTGTGTCTTTTCTTGAGGGTACCTTTTCTTGATGGTACCTTTTTGTGGCTTTAAAGGGAAACCAAAAGGATACCAACTCTTCGGGGCCCCCTAAGAAAACACACACACACACAGTACCTACACCCATATGTTTATGTGTTCAGACGCACACGGAGTTCGATCGGTTGTCCCCAAGTAAAACAGTTTTGGCAGCCGCCTTATGCATGGTCGAAGTGGCTAGCTGTCCACGGCACACTTCCATCAGAAATTATCCAACTAAACGCGGGGAAAACGGGGTACATATTTGGGGTCGTGATTGGGGTGTCGGAAACATGCAAAAACCATAGAAACCACACCCCAGTTAGTAAAGTGGCACAAATCCTCAGTTCATAAGTCCTGATATTTTCCCCATTTTGGGGAACCTTGGCCGAACATATGTTCATCACTGACTTGACTCCGTGGGTCCTCGCCAAGGCGAAGGAACCCGGCGGCGTTCCGAATGCTTCAATCGCGTGGCTCATGCTTCATGGCGCCCTGCAGCATGGAGGCATACTCCGGGGCGGAGCGCTGAAGCGAGGTGAAGCGATTCCTGACTTCAAGCGTCTGCCCGGCCGAAACACACGGCTCTAGGTCCTCCAGTAGAGAGGTTAGAATAAGGGTACCTTTTTTTTTTACTTATTTGTTTTTACTTTTTTTAGGTAGTCGATTTCAGTAGGGAAACCCTCGCCCAAACAAGGGTGAAAGGGCACTACTGGGGCACCTAGTCTTGGCCAAATCTGATGGGTTTGTCTCAAAATTGGAGCCCCAACATGGTTGGTGTCGGACCTTGCTTCTCCTCTAAACCAGCTCAAAGGGCGGTGTTGAGCCACAGGCCTTGGCGCCTCTTCAGGGCAAGTCCCCATGCCTCAATCACTGGCTGGGACTGGCTCCGCCCTGTTTCGGCACCGGCCATTCACAGCGTGGGACGAGGGCAATTCTGGATCCAGGCGTCAATTGTACTCGATGGGCCCGATGCTAATTCGCTTGCTTACCCTTCAACTTGCTAGCTCGCAGCTTCCCTGTACTTTCCCTCTTGGTGGTTTGCTGGGCAGTTTCCCATTTACCCTCTGCAGCCCAAACTTCAAATCCCCAAGCCAATCCCAACCACAAAGAAAGTGCCTGACAGTTCGCAGCTCCCCCTGAACAAATTACACCTGCATAGACCCCACATAGCGACAAACAGGCCGATGATTACACCGGCCGGCACCTCGAGTAGCACCACCCAAAGAGCGCCCAAAAAAGAACCGTTTGGCCATGGGTCAAAAGCCCGCACCCCCAGTGAACATCCCAATCTCCACCAGAAAAAGGTTCTAAAATGGGTGGTGCACCAACCCCAAAATGGGATCCCATTGGTTTTGACCCAGAACCATTTCGAGGCGCTCGTTGCGCACGAACTCCTCCATGGCATCTGGGGAGATGCGCTTGTTGTCCAGCTCAAAGCCGTTGAACTCCCCCTTCACCTCGAAACTGGGGAGAAGGGGGGGGGGACCTTTTGGGCTGTTGGAATGCTGGGTGTCATGGATTTCCCACTTGGAAACCCAGAAAACTACCTTGTTATGACCTGTGCAGTGAAACCCACAGGAAACAACACCAAGGGTGTATTTTGGGCAAAACGGGGCTCCAAGAGGCGAGGGTACCTCGTGTCTACATGGCCAGTGTCCGCATTAGCTCTTCAGCTGCAGTCACTGATTGGTGACCTGCCCCTTGGCTGCTTGCCCTTGAAAACCCATCAACCAACAATCAGCCACCATTTGAGCGGCCTACTGAGAAATTTGGGCCGGCTCCCTTTTCCCCCGCTCCCAACAGGCTTTGATTGCGTGTTTTCAGTGCCTTGTCCGGGTTGTAGCGATACAGCGGCCAGTAGCCACTCTCCACAGCCTGCACCTGCAATTGCCCATTGGTCACCCAGCGAAGCGAACGGAACAACAACAAAGGGAAGAAGACCTTGACTTCCCTTGACTCGAATGTTGAATTCGCGAGATACCTTGACTAACACTGTTTGCAACTTCCCTTGACTCGAATGTCCTCCGTCTTGAATCAGGCAGTCGCCACCCCGATTGCTTGGATTGATGGCCTGGAGATATGTCGCCCGTTGAACATGGATGGTATATGATGCCTCAACTCGCCAAGTTACCAGTCTTTTGCACCCGGAGGGGGTTGTCTTTGTCGACCCGTGAAGAAAATGAGCGAAGAGCAGGGCCATCTTGATGCCATTGGAACAACGATGACCGGTGGCCAGGCTGTAGTGCTGCAAAGCAAAACGGTGAAGGAGTCCTGTTCTAGAGTACTTTAACCCGCCAACCCCTCATCCCTTTGAACAAACAACCGATCTATGCGCACATGTGACACGAGGATAAACAAATGCCGAACGGTCGGTTGTTCAAGCAAGTCATCCCGTAAGCAAAGCCCACCCAAAACGGAAAACCAAGAGGGGTCCATTTCTTTTTGGACATATGCCCATGTGGGCCAAACGAACCCCTTACTTAGGGTTACCCTCAGGGATGGTCATGTCCAAGTGTTGTCTGCAGCATCCCGGTCCCTCAATCCCTGAAATGATTGGGAAAAGAGTTTCGGTCACTGCCTACCACCGTAATAGTGTACGACTTCATGCAAACAACATGAGCCAGCATGGAATCGCCTCGAAGGCAGGTTGAACCGAAAAGTACACTAGTATCCTCATGCAACACAAAGCCACATGCGCCGCAGCGTCCAAAACTCATCTAGGCATATCTAGGCCCGCCAAATTGCATCAGGGGAGGCATCGAATCTGCAAAACACAATTCCCGCAGTGAACGCGGCGAAACAAGAACAATTTCATGGGTACTTTCTTTTGGTACCAAATGTTCAATGGGGTTCCCCCCCCCCAAACAAAAGCACATAATAAACATAAGAAAAGACCGAAGAAACAACCACAAAACACAAAAAAACAATCCAACACCAAAAAAACAGGTTGGACAAAGGAAGCAACACGTTGGTTTCCTGAGCTCCCAAACGCCTCGGGTTTTCGACGGCAAGGAACGCACCCAGTCGCCCGCCTGTTGCTGGACCATGGCCTTGTCTCCGGCCCGGTGGCCCCAATCCACGCAGGTGGCATAGGCGATGATGATGGAGGGGCCTCCGCGTGCGCCATGGAGACCGGGGGGTAGAGACAAACCAAAAGGGCGCGGCGATTTTGTAGGGTTTAGACTTTTTCTTTCATGAAATGGATTCTGCTCTATGTGTTTGTCTTTTTGTGTGGGATCCTGGCGGATGAACAAAGAATTGAAGTAGGCGGCTGAATCCCACCACCACCGATGTGTTTGACATTCTATCTCTTGGGTACACCAACGGTAAACTGTTCAGATAACACATCATAATTCAGAATATATAGATATATGTGTTGATAATCATGTTCAAATAAAATGTGCATGTTCGAACGAACAAAGGTTTGGGGGTGTTTGCCCTGGCCAGCCCATAAACTTTAGTGAACTTCTTGCAAACAATGGGAAACCAACCCATTTGGGTCGGTCTCACAATCGGTTGGCTTCCAAGCCACATCCTTTCAAGTTCAGGCTCCAACAAAGGTCCGGTTTCCCTTCGCTTTCCCATCGCTTCACTTCTCTATCCAACAACCAGCTGATTTTCAAGAAATCCTCTTAACTAGCTGGTCGTCTGGTCCCTTTTCACTGGCCACGCTTTGTATCTGTCAAGGGGCCTTGAGGCTTCTGGAAAGCACTATAGTGGTCGGAATCACAAATGGGCTTTGCAGCACCAGGCGATATAAATTCAACAAAGGTCGTTCTGCTTTCAGACGAACATCCTCGCAAATCTAGGCTGCAGGACCCGTTCTCCTAAGCTGCCCTTTACTGGTCACACGGCAGACTGGCAGAAAAACAGCCTAGAGCTGGCTGAATGTGTCAAAATAGGGTAACCCTCCAACTGATGACTTTCCTGGCTGGTTTTCCTTCAACGCTCCCTCCCCCCTCCCAAAAAAAAGAAAGACGCCTCGTCTGGTTCATTTTCCTTTAACACCAAACAAGGTACCTCCCCCCAAAAAAAACTCACACCCAGCTGGACCCTCCGAATGGTGATTTGCCTGGCGGGTTCTCCTTTAAGCCCCCGCTACCAAAAAAAAACAAAGTACCTACCCTAGAAACAAAAACAAATATATTTTCCTCTAAGCCCCCCCCGGAAAAAAGAAAAGAACAAAAGAATCAAAACAATTTCTCAGACCGTCCCTCCCCTGTGAATTTTTGCCTTGGTTGGTTTTCCTTGGGTGGTTTTCCTCTACCCCCAAAAAAAAGGGTACCCCCTTTCCACCCCCCCCCCCCTCAAAGGAAGAATGCCCTAGCTGCCATTTCCCCGCGACTCTTTTGGCGCCCGCGCCTTTGTAGGCCTCCGCCTCCTTGAAGGCCTTCACTGTTTGGTTCACGTCCGCGGAGAGGGACACCGAGGCCACGTAGGCGTTCTCGTGCATCATGGCCTCGGGTGCTCGTGCTGGACGTGCTGGACGTGACCAACGCGCGGCCCGTGGAGTCCCGTGGGTCCCCACAACAGTTTCGCGGGTTTCGTGGGTGTCCGGTGTCCGGTTGGACGTGAAGTTGAATTCCGAAAAGAGAAACGCGTGGTGTCAAAATGAGGGGCGCCTTTCGTTTGATTCCCTGAACCGTTAACCGATCAACTGGGGATCCCCCCAAGAAAAAAGAAAAAAAGAAAAACACTTCCCTTTCATTTGCTTCCCAGTATCGCCATTTAAAAAGGGTTCACCCCAAAAAGCCCATACATGAGTGACAATCGGAACCCTGGTGTCGAAGTGCTCTACCCAAAAAGCATGCATGTACCTTTATGACACGGAAGCTGAGAGGGCGCGTGCTTAAGCACTTGCTTGTGATGGGAATCTAAACAGAAGGCTCCTTTTATGGAGCATGGTCTTCCAGGCTCTGTGCTTGTTAATGGCAGGGTGCTTCTTCCCTCTGCAAAAAGCGTTTAACTTTTGTGGGGCCACTGGAACATCCCCTGTTTCCGAAGTCCAAACATCCCACCAAATACTGGCTGGGAAGGTGTGAACAGTTGATCAAGATCTTCTATCAACAAATGACTCAAGGAAACCATGCTGTCAGTGGCTATTACATGCGATTCCAGATGACATGTACTTGAGGCATGCCCAACACGTAGGAATCGCGTAGTGCGCTTAGTGCCTTCCATCCCCCTTGCCAACTGCTGAGGGATCCGAGCTCGAGAAAGTGTTCAACCCCGCTTGCTACAAAGGGTTCCGCAAAGCTTCTCCGAGCGTGGATACTTACCCACATGGCCATGGGTCAAAATCCAAATCGTACCCCCAGTGAACATCCCAATCCCCACTAAAATAGGTTCTAAAATGGGTGGTGCACCTACCCCAAAAGGGATCCCATTGGTTTTGACAACCACTTCCCCACATGATGGGTCACCGACACGGAATCACCGGGATCCCTTCTAGTGCTTCCGAATCCAACTTCGAGGCGCGATGGCACCAAGGTCCTTCTTCTTGGCCTTGTTGCCTCCCGCGGCCATCTTCATGGTCGCTCCCTGGGAGCAAATGGCAGTTTCGGGAGCCAAGTCGAGCGAACGGAGCGAAGAGAAGCGGCAGAGTTTTGGAGATGCCTTGGGGAAAATGCAGGACGTATTTGCTGGTGAAGTGAGCTTAGGATCCTTTCGGGTTGGATGGTCGCATGATTTGTGAGTGATCTCTGCCTACTCCTTGCAACTGCAGCTCAGGCACCACACCTGGACAGGATCAACCCCCAAGCGAACATCCCTTGAACCAAAAAGAACACCCCACTTCCCCAACGTGGGGAAGACGTTGGGCTCGCCCCCTAGTCTTCGTGTTCGTGGTTGAAATGTCCAGGTCGTTCAAAAGGGTTCCATGCCTCTCCCAAATGAACCGTAGACTGCTGGTAAATATTCCATCCACACGTTGCGAACCTCCCTCGCAGCACAGAATGAGGTAATGCCCCCCATAAACCATCCCCGTTTTGGTTTCCTTTCTTCGCGAATCCCAACACGGCTCATTTCCAACACCAGAATCGGAAAAGCATATCCCTACCCGTCGCCGGCCGCGATCGCAAGACTTTCTTCTTTTGGCGCCTTAGGGGTGGCCTTGGAGATCTGAGCGCCAGTGTTGCTGTAGCCCTCGGTGTCCAGCACCAAGATGTTCACGTCCTGACCTGCCAGGCCAAGCTGCTCCCACTTGTTCAATTGGATTCATTCCATTTGTTTGGGCTTCTAAGGGAACAACTCACATCAAGCTTTCTACGTTCTGCTGGGCTGCTGGGCAAGGGGGCTGTTCCGGGCTGCTGTGCAACGTATCATTTCTGGGCACACCTAGGATTGAACACAAGTCTACCACGCACCAACGTTCTAGTGGGTGAAGATGCAGAATCTGAAGCATCGATAGGAAAGAATCTCCTGCATGGGTAAGCTCGTGTTGTGTGGTGAAATCGCTTGCCAAACTTCCAGCAAAGGGACCTTAGCGCATCTTTGAACATGTCGGATTTCCGTTCGCTTTGAACAGGCAACTTTTGCTTTTTCCCATTGAAACGTGCTTTCCTCCATTGCCCTCCATTTCAAGAGCATCTTCCTTGGGTCCTGCTCCAAAAACCGCAACCCAGGTTTGCCTCTCGGCGCCCTGAGAATCAAAGGCCTGTAGGGCTGCTCATCCCATCCCAGGCACGTGAGTTTTGCATATGCAGTCTCTGGAGTTCGAAACATGGGTATACGTCAAAATACGGAAGGACATACTGTGGATGGGCGCAATTCTGCAGCACCCAAAAAACCTTCGAATGATGAGCCCCCCTACAAATACCAACAAACGATATGGTTCCAACCATATGGTTTCATTCCGTGGTGCGAGAAGAGGACTTCGACCCATCCAATTTCTGGCCCAAAAGTGCCGCTGGGTTGGCCCGAAACGAAAGTGGAGGGACCCCGCCAAGCCCCCGTCGGGAACGGATCTGGCTCAGCTTTGGATGGGTGGTTAAGTATGGTTTTTGGGTTCCCCTCAAGAACCCGGGCTTCAACTCCCCCAAATGCACACCACCAGGTAGGGGTCAAGAAAGATATCAAAGAGGGTGGTGGTGTTCCTTTTGGTTTCCCTTGAACACCGACAACAAATTGGGTAATGGTACTAACTCCAAACAAGAGACGAGCCACACCCAATCCAAACCACCAAGTAACGGTAAGACCCCCACCAAAACAAAAACATGGCTGTGGCTCAAAAAACCGGAATGCCAAAATGAAAGCCTGGTAAGTGGAAACATGGGTACCCAAACCTGCGGTTTGCCCCTCCTGTTTAACTTTTTTGAGCCACACCCGCATGGCTTCCTTTGGCTTTTGTGGATTTCCAGGGGGTTCAAACCCCCCAGGCCCCACATCCACCAAGAGCTTCTCGGCTTCGACGCCAACCGCTCGATTCCTCCGCGCCCGGCGCCTGTGGCGAGCACGTGGTCCAGGCCGCCGAAGCCGATGTCGTAGGCCCAGCCGTCGCCGCCGATGATCCAATGGGAAGGGGCCACCAACATGTCCTAAGTGAAGCAACCAACGGCCCCCCTTTTAAAAAAAGAAGAAGCAACAGAAGACAACAACAAAACAAGGAACAACAAAAGCAAACCATGTGGAACAACCATTAGGTAACCAGCTTAAATTGGCATGTCCTAATGGCGAAGCAGCAACCAACGGCCCCTGAGACGCGACCAACCCCAACCCCCAACCCCTCCCGGCCGAGCAACAGAAAACAAAACACAAAGAATAACTACAGCAAACCATGTTCAATCGTTGTAACCAGGTTGTTCCCTTGAAATCGGAACTCTTTCTTCCCTCCACAATTTAACCTTACCAGTTCAAATAAACAACAATTGCATGTGAGCCATGGTGAAAAGGAACCTTTCGCCAACATGGGGGGGGAATTGAGTTTTTGTGGGCAGGGAAAGCCAAAGAAATGAGCCACGGTTAAAATAACGAACGTTTCCCCGAGAGGACATGGGAAACTTGAGGCTCGCCTTCTGGTTTTGTGGGGGACATGATGGGGACATGTAGAGCTGTTCCCCTCGTGTCATCCATTGCAACCGTTGATTTCAAGATCCCCACAAGAAGACTACACCAAACTCGGCACTGACGCCCCCCTTTCAAATACTGCCCTCCCACGGAAGCACCGGCCCCCTTGGTACCTTATTCGGCACTATCAAGTGCTGTTTAGCCCTGATGGCTCGGTAATCGGCCCCGTTATGTATTTTTTTTGGGGGGGAGCAACCTGAGGACCCTCACTTCCTGAGTTGTTTGTGCAAACAACAACTGTCTTTTTAAACTCGCGATGAATAAACCCGTCCTATTGGAGGGTGTCACCCACACAAGTGGTCTCAACCCCAACATTCAACGGGGACTCCTGATCAAAATCAACAAGGGGTGCCACTCGATCCGGGGTGAACCATATAGCAGGTAGCCATTGTTGGTCGACCATCCGAGCGGGTTCTTGTCCCCAGTGGTGGAAGCTAATAGAAGGCTTTTGGAAGACAGGCCTTCGGAAGCCCCCGGAACAGGTTAATAACCTCGTATCCCCAAGGGCAATGTCAAACCAGTGCTTCCAGTTGCCATAGGTAAAGCTCGTAAGTGGAAAGCGCCACTTGGGTGTTTGCACTCCCCCCTCCCCACATTCAGACTGATAAGTGGGCTATAACCCAGGTCGGCAACAATTTCAAACTTGGCAACGGACAATACGACCATCCCAGAAACAACACAGTCCCCACTTGCTGCTCATCCAAAAGCAACTACCACCCAAGCACTAACTTGGCCGGCAACCCACTTTCATGATTAAAGGGAGGGTAAGGGAAACCTGACAACCTCAAAGCTTGACAACCTGGTAAGCTCAAAGGTAATCGTAAACCAGTGCTGCTAGTACCGCTACTTGGCTCCTTGGGCCCCTGGACATTCATCCCATCCTTTGGGTTTAACTAGAACTCAAAAAAAAGAAAAGCCCATTTAATGGGCATCAAATCAAACTGCGATTCTGGTCCAAATTTTTGCACACCCCACCAATTTGGTCGCATCTATCTTTGCTCAGGGGGGAGGGGAGGAGCAAATAAATCCTTGCAGTTAAGTGGGGATTTCAACCCTCAAAACATGTTTCCCAACAACCGCTCGCGCCCTCGCTGTCGCTCGGACTCTCGGCCGGCCGGGGCGCTGAGCCCCGCTTCACCGCCTGCAGCTGCGCGGGGCTGTCGCTGGTCTCCGGCTCCGCCTCCAGGGCCGCCTTCATCGGCCCGTGCAGCGCCTCACGCCAGCTGCGCGGGGAGACCGCGCGCCGAGGCACAGCGCGGGGCGGGGCGTCCATTTTTACCACCCCTTCAACCAGTCCTTAACTACTGGGCATTAGAATCCGACCCGGTTTGGGAGCTAATTTGGTCTCCATTTACAACAACCTTATTATACTCCTTTCTCAACCCAAACTGGTGAATCAAATGTAAGCGCCAATCTTGAGCCGCTTTTGGTGTTGAAATGCTGTTGTATTGAACTGCTTTTGGTGTTGAAACCCCCATTTATTGCCCCAAAACGTCCATTTGCTGAAATGATGTTGTATTTGATTTTCCCTTGTTGATTCTGAAGGGAATCTATCACTGGGCGTGTTTTTTTCTTTTTTCAAGGGCGAAAGCAGCTGGAAGTTTTTCCCGTGGATTCCAGGCAAACCAAAGGACCCTAATTTGGAGATACCTCGAGTCCCCCACATCACGTCATGGGCACATGTGGCCATGCTCAACATCGAGGCGAATCGAGCTAAATACATCCGAAATCTGAAATGGGTATGTGTTTTTGAGGCCAGATTTTTGGGGGTCTCTATTTCGATGCAAACCCAAAGACTCTGTTCTTGAAAACCTACCAAACGAGGAAGTAAGCTGTGGCTTTCCAACTTTGGGGTACGGAAATGGAACCGGTCTCTGTGTGTATGTGTGTTAGTCCATTTCCAACATTTTCGCACATTGCTTTGTTTTCAAATGGGGCCACATGGTGGTATACTTCCTTCAACACCTCGCAAATGAGGAAATATGGTTTTCCAATAGCGGAGGTGTAGAAGGGAACTTCTGAATGGTCTACAATTTGAACAATTGTGATTGGCCCTTTCAAGCCTACCAAGTGAGGAAAATGTGTCTGTCCCTGTCAGTCACCAGCTTTTCCCACAGTTGCAAACCGATTTCCATTCAAATCTGAGGGACCCCTAATTCACGTCTTGACAAATCCCTGCCAAAGAAGGGAAAGCCCTTTGTGGATAGTATTGTCGGGAAACGAGTTGGCCGGGCGTAACATCGAAACTCGTGAACTAGCTCGGAAACAAGGCCTGCAAAACACTAAGTGCTGAGGGAGACCTTCCTAACCTTTGCTTGGCTAGCGGACATCTAGTAGCAACCTTTGGCAAGGAAGAGACAGTGATACCAAGACGAGCTCACCATCTGAGAGGCAGGTTGACCCTTGACGTTTCACTCAGAACAGGCAATGACAATTTATTAGGGGCCCACCTCAAAGGAGCGAGCCGGTGGACATGAACCTGAAGAATAAATGACGTCCACGAGTCCCCAATTCATGGTCAGCCAAAATCGAAAACCGCCCCAGAAGCTGCAACCGCCCTTCGCGAAGAAGCGCGGCTTGACAAGGCACTCCGCATTTCGTTGCATCGTCCACGACGTCCAGCCACCTGAGTCTGATGCCGCTTGAGCCCATTGAGCGACGACGACAGGAGGCATTTGGCCAAGGGACGCGCGGCACTTTTGCCGTAAGCCATCCATGACTCTCATCGAAGACATACCCGAAGAAAAATACCGATCAACAAGTGAAGCCGCACTGCCTTGCTTGTTTACACGCAACCCAAGCATAATATGTAAGCTGGTTCGTGGATATGTTGCTTGTCTTAAGATATAATATGGCACCGCCACGCATTTCTTCCATCCGGTCTCAAAGCTCCTCGATAGATGTTTGAGACCCAGAATAACAAAGCGACTGAACCAAATGCTGCTCCCGAAACGTGCATTTCAGCGTCTTGCATCTCTAAATAGAGCCATGAAATCAGCCAACGTGACAATAGACCTTTTTGAGGGGTCCGACCGGAATCACCCAGCATAAGCAAAAATAACTCATTCACCAGTGCACCTCTCAGGGGCATCCCAGCCAACAAGCCAAGACCGGGACGGGCATCAACCAAAAACGGTTGTCCCAAGTCCACGAACACTTCCAGGCCCAAGCTAAATGAGTTTGCGTCAAAACAGGGGGAACTCCCAACATGGGCTAGGGTCCCTTTTGGTGTCCTTTAAAAAAGACAAACAAAAAAAGAAGAAAAAAAAGGAACACAAGGGAGGGCACCCTACAAAAAATCACAACTCCAGAAGGGGAGTTTCTCAAAATAGTCCCCTTTTGTTTGGCAGAAAGGCAATCAAACACTGTTACCATTCTTTTACACAAAGTGACACCAACCAACAAAAGAATGGGTGCACCCTTTTTTAGGGGGGAGCCCCCAAAATGGCTTCGGTTTTCCAACCAAAGACCAACCAAAGGGAAACCAAAGGACTTGCCATCTTAGGGCCCCATCCACGATGATTCCGATTTATCATGGACCCTTAAGCGGGAATACCTGGATCTTCTGAGGGTACGTAAATTCTGCCGCTTGGCCAAACTGCAGAAAATGTTGCCGTTTCAATTAATTTCAGCCGTTTCAATCAATACTTGCCGTTTTGCGAATTTCCTGCAGTTTCGTTCAATGTTGACAAAGCTGTTTTGCGTCATTGCCACAATTTAGTGCGGACAAATGCGCCTGGAGGTGTGTGTGAAGGGTATGGCGAGTAAAATGCCCAGATTGCAAAGTTGCTTAAAAGCTTCGGATAGCAGGATAAATCCTGCTACTGCCGCGCATCCCTGAGCAAAGCCAGTAGCGTTGTTCAAGCACGTGCGCAAGATTTGGGTCTGAGCATACTGTCTTTCGTATCTGTCAATGGTGGCGCTCAAGAGCCCCGAAGGGTCTGGAACCAACATCGTGAGAATTCCAGACTGCGTGCGCAAAGCAACTCTGCAGCACATGCAACTGTTCGTTCCAAGTTGACGTGTCAAGCAGTGCTCACCCAGGAGGACATGCGAGACCTGTAGCTTAAGCTCCTCACTCCTTTTTTTTCCGAGTCGCAGTCACCCCTCGCACCTTCTCAGCACAGCACGCCACCAACACGAATTACATCACCACTTAAGTATTGGTTTCAGACAGTGCCAACATCAGCAAGTTTAATTGAATTTAATATGTTGTGGCTGCTTACCCATATATTCTTGTCACAAATGACTGCAGCCAGAATGATGACCGACAGTCATTTCCGAGGACAACCCGTGCAACAGCTTGCTTCCTGGCAAAGCCCATGTGATAGAGCAGCGTGTGAAGTGAACCGGCAAGCGCTATGAATGTGGTTCGCTAAAAGTCGCCGTTTGGCCGCAAATTATCGCCGTTTGGCCGCAAATTATCGCCGTTTTGTTTCTGCAAATTTGGACACAGTTGCCTGAATCTTTCCAAGGCGACACAACTCGGGGTCTTTCCTTCTAGGGCTGCGATGGCAAGCCCCGTTGCAAGTTCAGAAACTGACGCTTCCCAGGTGTGCGCAGCAGTAAACAAAGCCATCCATCAGCAATATCACGGCAACTGCTGAAGTAGCAACTTACATTTTTATGTGTTGGCGTGGTTCCCTCATATTTCCTCGTTTCGCACGCTTCCAACCTTCTTAGGCTTGCATGCAAACCAGCCTAAAGCGGATTGGCCTTCCATCCTATTGTGCCGATAACCACTATGCAAGACTTGCCCTTCTGACGTTAGGAAGCCATTTCAAGCTAAACATGCGCCAAGTTTTAGTCGCGAGTCTCAACAACTCAGCAAAAACACTTGACATTGTGTGATTCGTGAGGCCATTAGAGATCTTACCACTCCCACTGTGAGTGTTGCTTGAAATGGCTATAACCTTCGCCGCGCAGCAGCAGTAAAACCAGTTCATGCCCCAGTCCTGCGCCTGCAACAAGTGGTTGGATGCTGTTTGCTGGACCTCCAATACTCAAGAGGCGTGATAAAGAAACAAATAGATCACTGCGGCGATAGTGCTGCGAAGTCAAGTGCATCACATTCGACCAGAACCAGCATACTGGCATGAGTTTCAAGCGCCACCTGACCTCGAAAATGCACCCTGATGCTGAAAAGAGGAAAAGCGCAGTTTGCATCAAAATGCGCCGTCTCAACTTAAAACATGGTTGTGCCCGAAACTGCTGAAATTATGCCCCACTTGGAAGATACAGGTATGGGGAGGGGGGGCTATCCCGTATCGAGCCCTTACGGGCTTATCCTTGGGTTATCCTGGGCTTATTAGGGATAGCCCCTCCCCATAGCACCCCTCGAAGATTCCATGAATTTAAGGAGACAACCAAAAGACGTCCCGTTCGATGCACCTCTCCAGGAGGTTCTGCAAAGGCGTGGAGATCTTGGCGCCAGAGCCCACCTGGAGGGCGTCTTTTCACGGCTTAAAGCTCGGTGAGAAGAAGCTAAAAGGAGACCACCCCCCTCCCCCCCCCCAAAAAAAAAGGAAGAAGCAACAAGGACGATATGGGGGGTTCCATAAATCCATACTTTAACTCAGAATGACTCAGACACCCATATGTTTCGTGTCGAGCTTTCAACATCGCCTTTTGGTTGGCAACTTCAATTTCGTGGTTGCTGCAACGACCCCTCTGCTTAGAAAGCACTTGTTGCGGGTCCAGTGCGTAAGATCTGGCCTGTTTCAACCAGCAAGTTGTCCAGTCAGATTCGCCACGCCTAGTGGTGCCCATTGAAACTGAGCCACTGAGGTTTGGATTGGAGGTCGTCTGTGGGTCGTTTCAACCATGTTCCCTTCAGAAACAAATCCACAAAGATTCGATGGCAAAAGGTGCACAAATTCCGTTGCCAAATGGCCAAAAGAAAAGTATACCACCATTTTTGGACCCCCATTGTCCAGTCCAAAGCTCCAACTATAAAGAATTCATTACTACCCGGGGGGGGGAGGGAAAACACCCTAAAAAGCAAAAAGCATATCCTTAAAACACATACCCTTAAACAACTTGCTTCAAACGCCTTGGGTAGACTTGGTTGAGCCCGGTTTCTGGGATGGTTCCTTTGGCCGGCTCCACATGGAATCCAGAGCAGTGGTCCCATGGCAAGGGAACACTTGGGTAGATCCAACCAAACAGCCATAAAAATTTATCATGGCAAACACCTCTACTCAGTTGACATACCCCCCGCAGAACACTTACTTGAAACCACCAGACCGGGCTCCAAACTGCCGGGCTCTAAACCGCCAACGAAGAGCTTCCTGAGAAACGTCCAAATCGAAAGCCAAACCAATCCATAGCAAGAAACACCTACTTCAAAGCACATGAATTTGGGTCTTTCTTGGATGGTTCCTTTAGCAAAGGTAACATGCGAAGGTCCCTTGCATAGGTGTCCTTGATAGAAAATAGATGGGCCTGGTAGATGATTGAACAGGGATCCTTACATTATACACCTGAACATTGCCTTGTAAATGGAGGTTTCCCTGTATTTTGGTGGAAAAAGATCCATGTTTCAAATGGTTGCAAAATATATCTTTTAAGGAGCCCTGTTGAACCACCAAGTAAACCACGAATCGAAACCCATCTATTTTTCGACCAAAACCACCAAAAAGGACACTTATGCCCTAAGTCTTTCCAGTAAAACCAACAGGGGTTGGTAAACAAATCAAAAAAAAACACATATATTCATTTCACCTTAAATGGAAGAACAAAAAGCCTCTACTAAAACCTCGCCAAAAATTGGACGGACCTCTGTTTTTTTCGGCGCTTTTTTCGCGCCTCCTCCATGAGCTCCCTGACGTCTTCCACCAGGCGCTCCCGGCGCTGCTGGGAGCCCAAGGCCATGCCCAGGCCATACTCCGCGGTGTCCTTCCGGCGCGAGCCGCCCGCGCGTCTGGCGTCTGCCCCCCCGGGGCTTCCCCCAGGGCGACCGGTCGAGTCCGAGGCTAAATGCCGAAAAAGGAGAGATCGGTTCTTGGGGTCCTTTCGTAAACAAAAAACTGCAGTCTTTTACGTGGCGAGTCTGAAAAGGGGGAGTGTTTAAAAAAGGGGAGTCCTCTCAAAAGTGGTGGGCTTTGTTTTTGTTTCTCCATGTTCAACTGGGGAGTACTTTCAGCAAACAGGAGGGTTGGATCCTGTGGCGTTTGTCGAAGGAAGTTTGTTGACCCTTCTGTCTACGCGGCCCTTCAACCTGGCGTTTCGGGTTCCTGGACGGTCCTTTTTAAGACGAGACCATTTCTCTGGCGGGTTCCATGTTAGTGGACAGGGCAAACAGCGAGTCAAACATGTCTCAAGAATGCTGTCCGTTTTCTGATCCCCTGAAAGTGTTGGGTAACTCTTAGTGGATTAGATGGACACCCAACCACTCAACCCGAAGAAAAACAAAAAAAACACGTCAAAAGCCTCAGGGACCAGATGGCTGGGAACCAAGAATAGTTTGGCTTAAACACTTGCAACTCGCTTGAAACGAGGCCAGGCATTGATCAGTTGGGTCGCAACGGGCTCTTGCCAGTCGGCTCGGAAGCAGTCGGTTGAAAATGGAGTGTGGGCCGAGCCAATCCAGAATTGTTACTGGCACTCCTACTTCAAAGGGGACCAACTCCACTCGGTTGCTGTTGACCCCCCCTGCAAAAAGTTTAACTTTTTGGGGGTTGTGGAAAACTCAAAAGGGTACTGAGCCTCAAAAAGACAGACCAGGAGGTCTAGTCTATGTGGTTTGGAGGTGTTCCAAAAGTGGTTTCCCGCTTGCGCCCCCAAAAATCCTCTGCTTCAAATCTGATCTACCTTGGCTTCTGCCATGACAAATTTTGTCAATTGCCTTTTTATTGTTTTGTTCTTTCGGTCTTCAGTTTACGTGTGGATTTCCATGTTGGGCTCTTGCATTGGAGAATTCTGGGAATTCTACATCGGGGCGTCAAATCAATCAAAGCAAAACACGTGACTCTCGGCTGATGTCTCGCCAAAGTCCTCGAAGAGACTCCTCGCCCACGCAGGACCTGCCGCTTTACTCGGAATCTTCTCCCCTTGGGGTCTGCGCCTCTTGACTTCCATTTGCTTAAGTCCCCGGGGAAAATAGAAATATTTATAGTAGTGATAGACTCCCTTTAAAACCAGCACACGAAAAAACCAATATTCTTAAGCAAATGGAAGTGCGCAAAACATGGAGACGTTCAGCTTTGAAGCCAGGTGCCCTCGTTGGATCTCAAATTTGTGGATCAACTTGCAGCTGGTTTGCTTTCCGGATTTCAGAGACGCCTTGGAAACAATTCTGACCCAAACACAAAAACAAACACAAACCTTACAACCTTTAACTCAATGCTGTGGTTGTCAGAGATCCGTCAACAAACTTCCAAGCAGGTACTCCCCCACAGTTGAACATGGAAAAACACAACCCCATTTTTAGAGGAATCCTCTTTTTAGGGGAGCTTCTTCTTGGGTTCCACGTTACCTGCAGGGGAGTCAGACCCCAATGACATCTTATTCATGCAAGGGGAAGGGCAGGGTTAGGGGAGCCACAGGGGTTGTTGCATCCCAGTGAGCAACTTGCACGTCCGAGTGGACGTGTCTTCCATGCGGAAGAAATCATTCTACCCCCCCCCCCTCCCCCGCCCCAGGCATTGCAGAACTTGGGTTGCCCCCCCCCCCGAAACGCCCCAGGCATCGCAGAACTGCACATGTTTTGACCTTGCCAAGACTTGGAAAGCCCTGGGCCCGAGCCGCCAGCTCCGCCAGCTCTCAGCAATGGGCTGGCCGGATTCGGAGAGATTTGAGAGGCGAAATCTCCACAAATCCGGGCCCCGGGGCCCCGGAAAAGGCATGTAAAAACGTAGGTCCTCCAGTAGAGAGGTGAGAATAAGGGTACCAACATTTTTCGGCTTTGTCTATTTTAGTACGGGAACCCTGCCCCAAAAAAGGTAAAAGGGCACTACTGGGGGAGTTAGAAACACAACCGCGCTCACTCGTTGAAGATGCCTAGGTGGTAGCAAGGAGCGGTGCAAGGGCCCACAAAGCTCGCTCGATGCTAAAGAGCTGCTCTTCGATAAGTGCGATCTTCTCACGCAACTTCCGTTGGGCATCTTTGGACGTCGCCCAGCTGTACGCTGCGTCTCCAACGGTCCATATCATGGCCCCGCCGGCGCAAACTTTGGCTGCTGTTCCGGCAGCCACCCGGGTGGCGACCGCACCTGCGGGGATGTCATCTGCCCATTGGGCGAACTGCCCGATGCCGGCAACAGTGGTCCGTGCAGCGGTGTAGGTGGACGGAGCGGGGTGAACACAACCGTTCATCACTGCAGCAATAAGCGCACGCCATGTGGCATTGTGTTCCTGCGGCAAATCCTGATCCGCAAGTCTCGCGCCAAGAACTTGATCTTGGCGCAGAATTCTCTGGAACTCCTCGTTGTTTATCTTTTCCATCCACCAGTCTGTGACGGAGGTGCCGGCCCCTGTCACTGCGGCGCCAATGCCCAGGCCAATGCCTACTGGAGGCAGCACAAACAAAGTGACAAAGGCGGCAATGGACAACCCTGCCGTGGCGGTCTTGGCTGTGCTCACGCCCACCCATTGCCGCGTAAAGTCCTGATCAAGCTGCCGAAGAGCAGGAAGCAACTGCGTCACCCGATGATGGCGGAAATCGTTTAGCGCCTGCATGAAGGCTCGTACGACGTCCATAGCTTCACGCGTGATCAGTATGATCAGGATGTACGCTCAAGCTGCGCAAGACATGGACACAATGTGGATATGTGTGTCAAAATACGGGGACCCCAAAATGGTGGGTAGGTATCACTTCAAAAACACCCAACAAGCGTATCCGCAACAACATACAGCCATATAGACAACACTTCCTGCACATTGGCTTGACAGCCTGTGGCACGAAGACATGCAACGCTCCCTCAGTGCTTGCAAGAATCAACGTTGGCCCATCGGGAAAAACACAAGCGGCCCTCATGGCGGAAAAAAAAGGGAGCAAACATTTTGCGAACCCGTCCAAAATTGTAGGCTTTCTTATTTGACCTGTGGTTGCCTGGTGTCTAGTTTCCCGGGCCGCAGCAAGCATCCGAAGGCATGGACAGATTTTTCTGCGGAACTGGTTCGGCGCCTAAGGAACCCTAAAGAACCCTAAGGAACCCTAAGGAACCCTAAAGAACCCTAAGGAACCCCAAGGAACCCTAACGACCGCTAAGGAACCCTAGGGAACCCTAAGGAACCCTAAGGAACCCTAAAGAACCCTAAGGAACCCTAGGGAACCCGACGCGTGGGTTCGGCGCCTTGGCCGTGGCGATTCTTCTTGAAGGGGCTGAGCCCATAGGAGCCGCCCCACACGGAGGAGCAGCCGCTGCTATTGGCGATGACCATTCCTGGCACCCGCGAAACAGCGCGTTTCACGAGTCACGAGGCCCTCCTTGTTGCGCAGAAAAGGATGCTATGCGGTGGCTCCAAGGCGGTTCCAATTCCCATTTCCAGTCCCATGATTGCATTTGTTGCTTCAACTGTTCTATGCCAAATAATATCGTCCAATTGACTTGCTTAATTTCCTAATCTTGAAGGTTCCCTTTTTGGGATAACCTTCACAAGGCGGCACCAGCGTCACTGGGGTTGCAAAGAGCAACTGCAAAGGGCACCCCTTTCCGTACCCAAGGTAAGGGCACAGATCCTCTCAAGAATTCCGGATGCGTGCACCCCATGCCATACTGCTTAGGGCCAAAATCCACGCCGATGGGCAACAGTTGGGATAGATGAAACTTATAAATGCATGCTGAACCACCTACTGACGCGAGGCGGATGTTGTTCATCTAGTATGACAGCAATCATTTAAGAATTCAGTTATGGCCAGGGTCGACCTCAGAGTTGCTCGACAAATGCCAACCCGAAATGCATTCAGCACGGACACGAGCCATTACTGTTGAAGTGACCTTCGCGGTGAGGGGCAGCGTTCAGGGAAGAAACGGCGCTTCGGTCGACTGTAAACAACCTGTTGCGGTTCATATCGCGACCACAGCCATGGTCAAATCATGCAGTCCCCCTGACAAGGAGTGAGTCCAGTGCGACTTCGTGGGTTTTTTTCGGGCTCCCCAATGTCCATCTTAGAATCACCATAGACTGGTTGTTGTTGACAGTAACATCGCACTCCTCGGCCGGGCATAGACCCCCTACGTGGTCGGTGGTTTGAACCACGTACAAAGGTACAAAGGGTCGGCGTGTCGTTTTTGCTGCATGACTTTAACTTGTTGCTGGTTAAAAAGGACCATGAAGGAAACCCAAGAGGGCAACCGGGCAAACAGAACATATACACTCCCGCCAATGAACATGCAACCCGACGTTCCCGGGGGTCCTGGAAGATCATTCTCCTTAAAAGGGACCGGGCCCCTGCCAGGTTCCGGCTGTTCATTCGTGGCCCTGCCAGGTTCCATGCGCTGATTGCGGCCGAACGGCGCTCTCCGAACATCTGGGTGAGTAGCTTCACGTATGGCGTCTCCCCGCATCCAGAGCAAGCACCACCTGAAGCGACACCATCCGCACGACTCGGTCTGATCCGCTTTCACTCAGCTTCCCTAGCCAGCTCGGCCAGAACAAATGCTCCAGGACTTGGAAGGCAAAGCGGCAAGGCCCGACTTCTTTTCTAAAACACCCCGGAAAACAATCTCATGGGTATTGCCCTTCCACCGACAAACATGAAAGTGCACAGACCCCTGTAGCAAGACTATACTTTCCTCTCGGAGAGGGGTCAAACGTGAGGGTACTCGAACCATTTGATCGCAAATCCGGGTGCGACTCCGGCCAGGGCGCTGAACTCAATCAGAGGCTCTTGGAACTGGGAGCCTTTCACGGTGTTGCGCTCAAGGAGGTTGTCCTTCACAGCCACCTGAGACTTCCAAGCGGCGAATGTGGTGTCAAGATCTAACCCCAAGCAACTCCACAACAATCCCAATCCAGGAGCCCTTTCGCATAATGTGTTTTTTACACTCACGGCAATCGTGCGGATGCGATTTCGACATTCAGGAGAGAATGGAGAGATCAAAACAGAGTGCATGCTTACTTCCTACAACCTTGTAATTGGTCACGCCTTGGTTTCGGAAAAAAAGAGATATTCTGCTTTCAAACGCAAAGGATAAGTCAAGGAAGACTCTGGTGCCTGCCTTGTTCAAGGAATACTCCCAGTGGTCATTGAAGGCCTGCTGAGACTTGCTGGCGGGCTCCATGATGAGCGCGTCGTCAGGGCACATCCTTAAGGACGCGCGACGGCGCATCCGGGAATCTGGTCTGACCTTGAGGCTTTGCCCTGCCGATCTGTGGGCCAGATCAGATCAAGAGTGGTCGCTGGTGAACATTACCGTATTTTTTGCGAATAGCTTTGCCCTGCTGATCTGTGGGCCAGATCGAGAGTGGTCCTTGGTCAAAGCTACGATCATTTGCCCCAAGAGGAAATATGAGAATTGGAGTCTCTCTTTTTTTTTGTAGGAAATTTAGAGCTCGGCCCCCCACCCCGCCCCGCCGTGTACATCCAAATGCAGCAATTGATTGACCGAGCCAAACATCTTGGCATCATCTTGCCCAAAAGCAGGCGGTCCAAGCGACAAAATGCCCAAACTCTAGGATGGGTTTCAAGACGAGTTGGACTGCTTGTTTGTTGTTGTTTGAGTTGCGTGCTCGCTTGTTTGTTTGTTGGTTGAATTTCTTGTTTCTTTGTTTGTGTGTTTGTTTATTTGTTTTGCTGTTTGCTCTAAGAAGAGTATTACAGAGAACACCAACATGAAACCGACAATTCTGTGGACGAAATCCACTTCGCACCGGCTGGAATGGATGAAACCTCATGAATGGTTGGCAAGCCACCTATGAACTGGGCCCGGCACATATTTTGTCCATCCATCCACAGTTTGAATCACTTGGTACGTCAATGGGTGGACCCCCTAAACTGAGTGGTTTTTCTTTGGATTTCCGAAACGAAACAAAACCAACACACAAAGGGAACCCTCAGAAACCCAGACGCACAACAACACAACACACAAAACACACACACACACACAACAGGCACACAAGACACACACCAATTTGGCAGCCGCCCACTTGAACCGAGCATCTCCACGCAAACTGCGCAGCCGGTGCAGTCGAAGGGGGCCAGCTGGATGGTGTAGTTGAGGCCTCGAGAGTTCAATCCCCAAAACATCCCACCTGCCAGCATCATCTCTGTCTCCTAAGCCATGGAACCTGGAGGTATTTTGATTTGATTGGCCCCCTTCATCCTAGGCTTCAAACAATAGTTGGCTTAATTTGGATGAAGAAACTCAGGTAAACATTGGCGGTAACCCCAATTGCTTGGATGCCTGGGCTGGCAAAAGAGAGACAAGGCTCCCGCGGGGTTCAACAGGTGGAATTTGGAGAAATACAGTGGATGGACGACATCCTGCACCACTTTGAAACCATGGTTGAAACCATCGCTTCGTGGTACTTACAGGAAAATCATCCAACCAGGCTTTCTCCTCGGTGGTGCGAAATGGATTCCGTCCATCCGCAGTCCTTCTTCACTTTGAAAACAGGGGAAACACTGTTTGTTGGTTTTTAGAGGGACTCGAATCATTCTATTTCTTGACTGGAACCGGCACCGGCGGAACCCGAAGCTTCCGCTCTCCGCCCGCCTCCCACATCGCCGCCCTTGGCCTTGCGGGCCATGTAGCCCTCCGGAGCAGCCTCCATCTCCTGAAAGCCGAGCTGCTTTGGGAAGAATCAGACATACTGTGGATGGACATTTTGAGACAAAGAGAAGCCATTGCTTGGTATGTACAGAGGAATCATCATTCAAGGGATTCTTAGGTCGTGCAGGATTGCTTCCATCCACAGTACGTCTGCGCGTCAAAGCTGCATGTTCTGCCAAAGGTTTAATAGGCTGAAAGAAGAAATGGATGCCGCAAGCAAAGGTCATACTTCATGGGCGAGCTTGCTTTGCCAGGTGAGCCTGTCTTACAATAGACTGTGCCCTATGTTCCAAACTGTCGTCGTGATAGTGTGTATATATATATAATATGTATATTATACTCATTGCTTGTAATGTTGAACAGAAAACGTGGATCTATTGCCGTTTGCAGCACTTTGTAGGCTGCACGTATGGAAAGCACATCGCGTTTTGGCCTCTTCTGCAATGGTAATCAGGGCCCGCCTTGTTATACATTCAAAACACTGCGTTCCATTTACAAACCACATGACATGGGAACGGTCTAAAAGGCGCCCCCCATGGATTTGCATAATCCCTGTACATTCGTTCGGGCTTGTGGATTCCCGCAGGGTTGTTGGAAGGCTTGCAAAATGCAAGAACGCAAGCGAAGGGGAACCTACTTGTTGTCTCACCCACTAGAGCCATGGCAAAGGTAGGATGTCTTCGTCGGCAATGGATCAAAAGGGTGTGGGTCCAAAATCTGTACCCAAAATGAAACTCTGGTAGAAACATTACATTGGCTCAAACCTGCGTTCCCCTGGCTTGATTTTGACCCATACCCAAATGGAGTTCAACGGTGGTTGGCACTTACACTTACCAACAGTCCGTGAATTGCAACCAAGGACGTGGCCAGGGCTGGGGATGCCCAGCTGAAGAGCACTGGGAGTCCGGGGCAATACCCCTAAGGGTCCCGATTGATTTTGGGGCCTCAATATGGGATGTTTTTGAGGGCCCATGAGGGACTTTGGGTTTCTTTCAAGGAAATTGACAATTCAGTATCAGTATATTGTTTAGCACCCAGGACAAGTACAGCGAACAATCCATCCAAACCACTGAAAGGCTGGGCAGGCAACCAAACCTTATCCTCAGAGCTCTTCACTGAGTGCGATACGCATTCTCCAAAATGATGCCTCCAACATGGATCTGCTGAGTGCCATGTTAGCGGACTAGAGGGTATCATTTGTGGGCTCTCAACTGTTTTTGTGAGAAAGCTTTTCGGAAGCCGATAACATTCAGCATAGGTTGCTTACATCCAGCTTCACCGTTGCAAAGATCAGAGAGCTCCTTCTTGTCCAGCAGGAACGGTCGGACCTGGAACGAAGATGACAGGCTTCCGTTTGGGCAGTGAAAGACTCGACTCAGACTGTGGATGGACAAACTCCATTTTGCATCCCTGTTCAGAGACAGAGTGATTTGATTCCATGTAAAACCCGACGCAGCGGTTTGCCAGTGGTGCAGGATATTATCCATCCACAGTATGCCACCACGTATCTCTACATAACACCAAACATCACCACACATCAGACGCATACCACCAAACGCAACTTCGCAATTGTTCGGTGCTCCGCAACTCCAAAAGAAAACAGCGAGCATGGCAGAACCGCCCCTTCCCCAAGGCAATCACATGGGATCAGGCCGAAACCCTAGAAGTTCATCAAATGTTTGATCCAGCATTCAACCTTTTGATGGGTCTGCTGGGAGTTGTCAAACATAGGGGCTACCCCTGGTGAGGATAGAAACACAAGCGTATGGCCTTGCAAGGAAGGGTGACCAAACAGTGCCGCCATGTTGGCCAAACCCGCATGTGAGTCCACTCCACAGAAAGGGTCCTATGTGGCTATCTTGTCGCATACGGTCGCTGTTTGAAATGCTCCACCGTCCTGTCTCTCTAATGGCAACCACTGGGTTCTTTGCCCGGAAGGATATTTAATTCGCATGGTCTCAATCAGCATCTGGAAGCCAAGCTCACAAATTCATGAACAGCCAGGTCCAAATGCCTCGAAGCAAGGCAGAATAGACATAGGTGTGTCTCCAACCGAGATTCTAAAACAGTAATCCCTTCCCCCTAATAATAAAATTTGCCTTTTCCAATTGAAAACAACACATCCCTGCCTGCCTGGAGGGCAGGTTTTGGAGGCACCCCTTGTTCTTAGCAAGCTTTGCTGCAACTGCGGCCCCCTTTCCGGGCTGTCAAATCGCGTCAAACGGCCATTTCCGAGTAAGGAATCTAAGCAGCAGAAGAAAAGGTTGTGTTTGTTCTTTTGTTGTGGGTTTTGCTGCCTTTTCCGGGCTCGAAAGTCGCCACTTTGTAGTGCAGCCGTAGTAACGGAAACGTACCTGGTCCCCCCAAAAGGGCTGGATTTGAGTGTGGGCAGGAAAATACCTACTGTAGAATTGGTTTAGTATTGGCTTATTCTAAAAATAGTATTCTCGGATTTGGGATTTCCGAAAACAAAGCTTATTATTAGGATTATTAGGGAGACCTTTATTATTGGGGGGGAAAGGACCAAGGGCACCCTCAAAGACACATCCCCCCGCATTGCTACCATAGGTGTTGGAACCCCAGAGGGGACCTGCGACCGCGGCATCCCATAGGACCCCCGGCCACTGCGTGGGGGCATACCACACTGCAGAGGTTGCACTGAGTGCAGTTGTCAGGGATCCAGACCTGAGCAACAACAACGCGATACCCATGCGGACCATCCTTTATGACTACTTTGACGGCGGGGGTTCGTTTGAGACCCGGACCCCCGGTGGCCGATAAAATTTAAAAGGGAAATACATCCAAGAAAAAGTTGCTAAAAGGTTACAGGGTGTCTGGTATCACAGAAAGCGGGGCTACCCCATTTGTCGTGCCCACTTTGACTTGTGGCTCTGACTTCATGCATCGAGCCCAGCTTTTTGCCTGCAACTCTGAGGCACAAGCTGCTCAAGGCAAGATGTGGTTCGCTTCCATTGCCCAAACAAGTCAAGAGTGCGAGCATGCGCTCTAGGTCCTCCAGTAGACAGCATAGAATAAGGGTACCAACTTTTTTCTGTAGTCTACTGTAGTAGGGGAACCCTCCCCCGGAAAGCTGGTAAAAGGGCACTACTGGGGGAGCTTTAATGTGTTCTGCTTCCACTGCCCAGACAAATCAAGATCACAAGGGAGCAGGATCAACGGTGCGACCATGCACCTGAATCCATCGGGCATCAGTCAGCTTGATCCCATGCCCCTCCCTCTGGGCAACATGTCTGTTGCTTGGTGTGTTAAAGGGTTTGCAACATGACCCAAAGAAGACACACTGAATGATGTTCAGCGGGCGTCAGCCGTCTCAAACAGGCTTCGAGCGCGCACACACACACACACAGAGAGAGAGTAGGCACACACCGACTCAAGCACAGTCTTGAGCAACTTCATGCTCCAACCATGTTCAACTCGCCAAGCAAATGCAACGGAATTCCAATGGATCAGGAACGCCAGTGCATGTTCTTCCTATCTCATAAACCGCTGAACACTTGTTCCACCTGTCCGAGACGAGCTTCTTGCACGCAACTGACATCTGCCAGGCCCTTGATAGAAGAACTCCGTAGTTGGAGTTGATCAGACTGGACAGGTGTTTGTGGCCCTAGTCAAAGTGACATCCTCCAATCCCTGAAGTGACGCAGCCCAAAGTAAAACGCAGCTCAAGTGGACTAACCGCTGAAGGTGTGCAGAGCAGGCCCCCAGCAACACCAACATGATCCACTTCTCCTGCCGAAAAAACCCTTCCTGGATCTTCCAAATCATGCAAATTTCACGTACAATCCGGAGACTACCAGTTTTTGGAGGGTCTCAGTGAAAAAACACGGAGTTTTTAAACTCCTGGTTTTTGAGGTAAAACTCCTAGAAATTGATTGTCGCTTCTGGAACTGGTTTGCACACCTGAAACCCCTAGAAATCGCAATTATTCGGTACTTGACGGAAGGAACTCTCCAATTCAGACATATTCTGAATCAGAATCATTCACCTGAATCAGAATTTTTCACCTGAATCAGAATTACTTATTCAGAATTCAGAATTATTCTGAATTCGGAATTATTGCCTTTGGGCGACAAATTGGCAAAACCGGAAAGCACCACACCTGAAACTCAGCGCAAAACACCCGCAAAAAGCCCGCAAAACACCCGCAAAAAGCCCGCAAACTCCCACAAAAACCCGCAAACTCCCGCAAATCAAAAAAAGACTGAGTTTCCGGATTGTGCGTAGTAAAATCAGTGGAATACCCACTCCAGTGCAGAGTTGCAGAATTGCTGAGATAGTGTACAGAGTTGCACAATTGCGCACCCAAACAACGAAAAAAGACAACACAACTTGAATCCAATTGTTTCCCCCAAGAAGCACTCCTAGTTTTTGATGTTCACTCCTGCCTTTTGCAAGCCACTCCTGCTTTTTGATTCCTGCATTTGAAACACCTGAAACTCCTAGTTTTCAGAGGGTCTCCTGGAAATTGCCCGGAGAACGGAAAAACAGAAAAATAGCCCGGAGACGGAGGACCCAGGTTGCCAGACCTTCCCTTCCCCGATTTAAGTCAAGTCTCCTCACCCCTCACCCGAAAAATTGTGGCGGGCTGAATCGCTCGAGGAGCTTGTGGCCACTAGGTGGCCCAAAGGACCCAGAAATAAGAGCTTGACCTTTTGGGGCCTTTACTAAAATAGACCAAAATTGGAAAACCTAAAGGTTAAAAGGTCGATTCGCTGGCAACTGAGCTGGGGCCGTCTGGGGTTCCGGGCGGGCACCTCCTCGGCCAAGGCGCGCTTCTGGTACTGGGACTGGCCGATGGGTTGCTCGCCGCCCGGGGAGAAGGCGCTCACCTCGGCGCGAGCGAGCGAGCGAGCTCGCGAGCGAGGTGGTGTGCCTCCCAAAGGGGGGGGTGGTCCAAGCAAACAAACACAAAGAGAACACACCGCAAACAAACAATACAAAACAAACCAACCAAACAAGCAAACACCGACTCACCACAGCGGTGTTTATGACCATCGGAAAAGTTTCATGTCTGTTACCTCAACCGGCGTCCATGGCATCAGGCTGCTTCTCCCAAACAAAAAGTGAGACTTCGACCTCCCGGGCCTCCGGTCGCCATAGATCAGTTTGTTTCGTTTCTGGGGGAAGGGAAGCGCAAGCAACCGGACTTCCTTCAACGATCGAGCTGTTTCTCGGTCTTTCTCGCGTTTTTCCTTATTTTTTTTGGGAGAGTTCCTGTTTTTCAGGCGTGATCACCACGAAGGTCAGGCGTCAGCACCACCACCCCCCCCCCCCCTCTCGCTGCGTTGCTTCCAGTCACCACCACCACCCCCCCCCCCCTCTCGCTGCGTTGCTTCCTGTCTAACCCCAACCCCTTCGCCGCCACCACCACCACCCCCCCCCCCCTGCACATCTTTTCCTTCACTACCACCACCCCCCCCCCCCCACAATCTTTCCTTTGCTAGAACCACCACCCCCCCCCCCCCCCCCACCATCTTTTCCCTCGCTAGAACCACCACCCCCCCCCCCCCCCCACCACAATCTTTTCCTTGCTAGAACCACCCACCCCCCCCCCCCCCCCCCACCATCTTTTCCCTCGCTAGAACCACCACCCCCCCCCCCCCGCCCAACTATGATCACCACCACCACCACCCCCCCCCCCCCCACAACCACTACCCACGCAACCACCACCACCACCCTCCATTTCCATCACCACTTTTCGGGCTTGCCTGAAGAAGACTGTGGAACCCCGAAACGACTAGCTTAGTACATTTTGCAACAAGCTTTAACTGCGCCCCTGCTCGAATCATCACTTCGAACATCCGCCCGTCCTCTTTGAAACATCACACCTTCACCCTTGAAAAAAGAATTTGCATTGCGCGCCTAATTGAATCACCGCTTCTTCGAGCATCATGGGGGGGGCTGCCGCCCCCCCCAACCCCCCCGCTGCTTAGTACATTTGGCAACAAGCTCTTCTTCGAGCCCCCGCTACCCCCCAACCCCCCCGCCACTTAGTACATTTGGCAACAAGCTCTTCTTCGAGCATCATGGGGGGGGCTGCCGCCCCCCCAACCCCCCCGCTACTTAGTACATTTTGCAACAAGCTTTAACTGCGCCTCTACTCGAATCATCACTTCGAACATCCGCCCGTCCTCTTTGAATCATCACACCTTCACCCTTGAAAAAAGAATTTGCATTGCGCGCCTATTTGAATCATCACTTCTTCGAGCATCATGGGGGGGGCTGCCGCCCCCCCCAACCCCCCCGCTACTTAGTACATTTGGCAACAAGCTCTTCTTCGAGCATCATGGGGGGGGCTGCCGCCCCCCACAACCCCCCCGCTACTGAGTACATTTTGCAACAAGCTTTAACTGCGCCTCTACTCGAATCATCACTTCGAACATCCGCCCGCCCTCTTTGAATCATCACACCTTCACCCTTGAAACATCATAGGGGGGCTGCCCGCCACTTTTGAAGATTTTTTGTAGCAAGATTTAGTTGCACCCCTGCTCACATGTGGCACCAAGATTTAGCTGCACAGCTGCTCAAGGTCGGGGGGGGGTGGTGGTACCCCCCCCCCCAAAGTTGCGCGGGGGGGGGGGGGGGTCCAACCTCCCCCCCCTTGCTGTGCGGGGGGGGGGCGGGGGGGTGGTGGTGGACCTCCCCCGCCTGAGGGTGGGGGGGCTTGCTGTGCGGGGGGGGGGGGGTGGTGGTGGACCCCGCCCCCCTTCTTTAAGGTGAGGGGGGGGTTGCTGCGTAAGGGGGGGGGGGTGGGGGGGGGGGTGGTGGTGCGGGACAGACCTGAAAAAGTCCAGCGCCACATCTGCGGGCACTATCTTTTTTGGGGGGGGGCCTTCAACGAGACCATCTACTTGTTCCATCTGGTCATCCGGAATGCTAAGACAGAGCCTTCCGGCGCGTCTCCGCCACATCTGTGCGTCGGACTTGCGCCTGCTGCCGAGCGGCGGACAGGTTGTCCGCGGTGCGCGAGTCGATGCTCCTCATCCCGAGATGCTCGCCACAATTCGGACTCATCCGGAATGCTAAGACAGAGCCTTCCGGCGCGTCTCCGCCACATCTGTGCGTCGGACTTGCGCCTGCTGCCGAGCGGCGGACAGGTTGTCCGCGGTGCGCGAGTCGATGCTCCTCATCCCGAGATGCTCGCCACAATTCGGACTCCCCAAGGAACCTTCACAGGCTCCTTTGCGCTTAGGTCAAGCTTGCGCTGAGTTGCCCAATGGGAAGCTTTTACATGCGGATGTTGGAGTCTGAAAGACACTTGACATCCCCCGTTTAGCTTTTCTAAGACTCTGGGGGGTGGATCTCAATTCAAGAGACAAACCATTGTACGAAGGACACAGCGGTGTTCTACAAGATTGATGCTGCCATGACACCCCTCACGAAACTTGCATCTCAACTTCAGCAGCGAATGTGTCATCTTGAGGCAACTGACATGGCGCAATAAGAGCACGGCCAACATACCTCGTCCTTAGCCTTGCAAATGAGATTGAAGCTATGAGAAGCACTACAGTACCCAACAGCCAAGACTTCAGAAAAACGGCCGGCGACAGTCTTCTGTCACTATCTTCGTGGATTCGGCTTGCTTCAATCATAATCATATGTGCCGTGTTCCCAAAGACTTGTTAGAGCAACCCTACTGGTCCCATCCCTTTGTAATACATGTATTTTATAATCATTATTCTCAATTGGACTTGGCCAATACTAACCAATCCTAAACCAGCAAATGTCCCGCCGACCCCAATTCCAGTCGTATTGCGGTAGCAGAGAACACCTCAGAACTTGTACGAAACACTTATGAAGCAGCCACTAAACAAATACTGAACCAACGGCCAATCAGGCCGTCCATCACAATGTTGTTTGTGCTTGAAACCCGGTGTTTTCATTGCCCCCAAACCACTACGCCCAGGGGAAAGCGGGGTATATACCCCGAATATGGGCCACATAGTGGCTGCAAATCCAATTGAACCTCTGGATACTGTGGTCTGCGGGTGAATAGTTCTACTGAGATTGCTGTAGAGGTTTACATAGGCCTTACAATCCCAACTAAAGACCAACTCGCTTCAGTCCTAGTGTCAATGAGTCAAGCATGCGTTTGCCACGTTCGCCGCGATTCGTTCTGGTTTGTTTTGGTTCCCCTTGAAATTCAAAGGGAAACCAAAAGGACAACCAGAATCCGTTTTGGCTTTTTTCCTCTGCAAAAAGTTGAAGTGGGTCCAATGGAACATCCGTCATTTCCCAACCAAATAGCCATAAAGTTGGGGGGGTTCAAATGCTGCTTTGCCGCGACTCCGCCACTTCCCTCCCCTCATTTTCTGACGGCCCAAGTGTCCTGAGGAAGGTGGAGCTGAACTCATCCACGTCCGGAGAGTACCTTGGTTGACGTTGGAAGGGGAGCAACCATTATCCAATTTCAGCAGTTAAGTGGTTGGATTTCAACCACTAAACCACAATAAGTAAAAATATGAAAACCAAAAAAACGTTTCCAACAACAACCATGGTACTGGCTCCCCGCCGGGTTCATCTTCTTTAGCGAGCTCTCGTTGTCCTCGCGAAGCGGTCATGGGTCTGATGCGTCCGGGACCCAAACCGGCCGAACAAAAAACACGTCGAGGGAAGAACCCCTAGGTAGACCCCGAGAATGGAGTTCGGTTTTCCACTGGAAGTCACGGTTGGACTTGCATTCTTTGAGGGTATTTTTGGTGATGGATTGACAACCACGACGAAACCAACCGGTTTGTGAGTTCAGTTCCATACGACTCACAACTGGACGGCACTTGTCAGGGACTGGCCATGTTTCCGCAGCTGGCCTGTTCTCACTCCGAGCCCAGTTGAATGTGAAGCGTCTACATTCTTGCGTGATTCTAGAAGGTTTCAAACACATGAGCTCCTTTCGGATGCGAAAAAAACACCTGGTTGTCCTTTGGTGCAAGCAGGAACGCGTTTATTCGAACCCGTCCCTGACAGCGCGTTGACCTGTCCTCAGCGTTGATCCAGGACTCCGGATACTGGATCCTGGCTTGCGACTCGACTAAAAAATGCGCCGGCCATGACAGGTAACACTCGGATGCGAAGCGCTGGCGGCAATGCGGCCGCATCTTCCAAACGAGGGGTTGTAGAAAGTAGGCCACCCCGAAGCTTGCAAAGGAACATCCTCGGAATCCGAGCCAAGTATTCCGCGACCGTGTTGCACTTCCAAACACCAGGCCTGTTCAGATTCTCCGGCGCGGCCGCCAATGCCGCCTTGTTTTGCCTCACGATCTCTGGAGACCTTAGCCCGGTCTCGGATGGCACAGAGTCTGAGCAGGCCTTGCTTGAGCTGTGGGTATATCATTTGGCTAGTCAAGAAGTTGGTACCAGCAGATTGAGGTTGGTCTCCATTCAACATTGAAGCCAGGGGCCTTCAGAGTAAAACACAAATACCCGCTTTGTCTTTCTGGCCAGTGCGCAGGCAGAGCAAACCTGCTGGGATCGGGACTCACAGACATGACGGGGGGCAGATCGGATCCGTCTGTTTCGCTTTGGCTGCAACAGAGCAAATACAAATTGGTCATCTACCCGGGTTTTGATTTTGGCTCATGTAAAAAAAGTGGCCGGTTTGACATAGGCGCAACAAAAAAACCAAACATGTTGATCCGAAAGAGCTGAGTCAAACCCAATGTTCGACCCAACGATAAACGATACCTAACGGGTCACCGAATCTAAAGATCGTGGAGCCCACCTCTGGGGTACAATCCTGATTGTGCTTCTATTGATTATATTCCATACTTGGCCTAAGATATCTAAAAAAATATAGGAAAAGGCCAATAAGCGATAGAAGGGAGTGTTGCCCCAACCATCTACCTGCAAACAAGATTGAAAAGGGCTCCATGGGATTCCTGCTGCATGCCTGCTTCCCGGCTTCTTGGCCTCCCTCAAACATAGCTTTGGGTCTAGAACACGGTTTGGATGTGGCTTTTGTGGACCCACCCCCGTAGAGAGTACTAAGAGATTACTAAGAATAACACCAACGGCGGGAATAACTTTTTTGAAATCCACGAAAGGCGCATCCAAACCTTTTACTAGATTGTAAGAGTTTCCTAGACGGGTTCTCAGAATCTGGAGGGCGGTGTCCTAGTTTCTTGCTGGGGTCCGTATGCAAATTCAAAGACTGAACAACAAGAAATCCACCATGGAACCTTCATCATGGGTGAGCTCACAGGTGACCTTTCAACAACTAGATGGGTCCTGCAGGCTCATTTGTTTGCACCCCCCCCCAACTAATCATGAAGACTAAGTCCTCGAGTAGAGAGGTTAGAATAAGGGTACCCTTTTCTCTGTGGTCTATTATAGCAGGGGAATCAACCAAAAAAGGGGTGAGAAAGGGCACCTAGCTGGGGGACCTAGAAGAGAACCTAATTGGGTGGAGAGCCCGTGGCATAGCGCTATGCAGTCCTGGGCGTCCCGGGCTTCTTGCCGTACATGCGGTCGATGGCGCCCTCCAACTGCTCCTTGGCATCCTGACGAAAGTGTAAAAAACACATATATATATATATATATGTATGTGTGTCTTTGCCGTGTTTGTTTTTGATGTATACACGATATATATATATATATATACTACATATATATATGTATGATTATTAACTGGTCACCCTCTTGTCAAGGGCCCACCTTGCTACTTTTGCGTAGAAGATAATCATCTGCAGTAGTTGAGTTTTCACTTGGTTTGCAGGTGCCTGGGTGGGGGGGGGCAAGGAGCATATTGTATATTTTTACGTGTATATATATATATACTTCTGGTGGTAAAGAGACATACCAGGATCCGGGATATCCCCTCCCTAAAACGGGTGGGGAGGGGGATCCCAAAATCCCACGGTTTTCCGGCAGAAAGAACCCCCCCAACCCTGAAGGCGGGGATCCCTTGATTCATGGCCGCCGTCCCCGAGCCAGGGCTAGTCTAAAAAAACAAACAGAAAACAACACCGCCCGCAAGGTCCCGATGGATTTTGGGCCATCAATATGGCTTGTTTTTGAGGGCCCATGAGGAATTGGTCGGGGTTCTCCATTGGAGGGTCCTGGGGTCTGCATTGGAGGGGTCATGACCCTTAGGGCGGTTCCTGAAATGCCCCCCTCCAAACACAAGTTGCAAAAAGGAACTAGGTCCTCCAGTAGAGAGATTAGAATAAGGGTGCCAACTTTTCTCTGTAGTAGGGGAACCCCCCCCCTCAAAAAAAAAGGCGGTGAGAAAGGGCACCTAGCTGGCGGTTGAGCAGCGCCCAAAGCCCATTGACTTTTGGTTGCAAGACAGTTGAGCCACCTACAAAACTGGCCAATGATTTGCGCGCTGATCACTTTTCACGTGGCCTCACTTGGTACAACTCAGGTGAGGAACTGGCGCGATCGATGGCACATTTGTTGGTCGCTCCTCCGGGGGCAGAATGCCCGAGAGGTTGAAGAAGGTGGCCTGGGCGAGTCGAAAGCCCATGGACAGCATGGATCGTCCTGATTGTTGGGGGAGGTGGAGGGGGGGGGGGAGGTTGTCGGGAGGGGCAGGTTGGATTCTCAAGACAAACCGCAAAAAGGACTGGAGTCCTTTCGGATGCGAAAAACACATGATTGTCCTTCCTGTAGCTTGCTATTCTTGTCAAGCGCAGGAATCGACCCTTGGCAACGGTTAGTCCCCCTGTGAAATGAGGAAAGGCATCCAACTCTTCTTTACACATACCCCCTAGTAACTGCCCGCCTGTTTTCAAGGGTATATTGAGAAAGCCTGTTTTCTTGGCAAATACCTCCTGTTCTTGTCAGGGGCTGACTGACGCCGGTGAAAGTTTGTCGGGTTCAATGTGCCAACGGTCTTGCCATCTAAGGCGCCTGGAATCTGTTCCAAAAATCAATATCAATACAACTGGGGTGAAGTTGCAATCAACAAGAGACCTAGGGACGTGACTGCAAACCTCAATGCACACCGAAGCACGCCCGCAACATCCTTGTCAATCAATGCCACTCTTGCCATTCGTTTAGAGCATGTTTCCTGCCCCAAAGTACGGCCATGCTGTGTTCAATCCTCGGCATGCTACCCCCACTCGGTTGCATGTCTGCTCCCCTGCTAAAAGTTTAACTTTTAGTGGCTTAATACGGAAAACCCATTAGTTGGCCAAAAGTTAAAGTTCTAACATCCCTTGGCAAAATGCACCAACGCCCAGACTGCCACACGGCCCAATTCGGGCAGGCCTGCATGACTTGATTGATGCGCTTGGCAGGCAAGCCTGGCGGCAAGGGCATAGTTTTCGCCGATCAAAACTGGGAACATTGCCTCAACACATGGGATTCTTAGGGCTCGCCCCCTTCGCTGTCTGCGCGACATTTGGTGAGCCCCCGACGTTCCTCCCGAATGAACCATACACAACCAAGCATTTTGAGCGTACCTCACAGGCACCAACTTCACGGAGTCGGCCATAGTCGACCAGCTCACCTAGCTCAGCCTACTTGATACGCTTCCAGCCTCCCTTTGGAGAGCTAACATTGCTTGCCGTTTCGGCATGCGAAGACAAGCCGCACAATCAAAGACTTGTATTGAAATGAGTCATAATCAAAACCCGGTAATAAAGTGGTCTGCCCAGAATCATGTAAAGGATTACTGTAAGAAGGCGGCCGCAGCTATTTATGGTCGGGATTGTCCATTACTAACCTTCATCGTCCCGGGCTCAAATGGCCCCATTTCAATGCAAAGACTCAAGAGGACGGCTGCACCCATTGGCTGTGACCATCTCGGTTCAGTGTTCGGGCGACATGCGGACGAGCCAAGGAACCCGAGATATTTGCTAGTCCGGCTGATGGTGCCAACTGCGGCCTAGATGCACCTGGCTCTCCTTATCAGCACCCGTTTTTTGCGTTCCATGTCAACTTACAAGGGATGGCCAACCAGGCAACTGTCACTTTCAAAAGGCCTCAACGTTGCCTCAGGATTAATAAACCCGTCCCATTCTTCCAGGGGTGTTCCCTCCAACAGTGGTCTGAATCCCCACTTTTTCGGGGACACCCTATTCATCAACCAGGGGTTCTGCTCAATGTCAACCTTCAAACAATCAGCACCCACCAGCCACTCTCCGACCGCAAGTTCCGGGCGCCGGACCCACGGAGCTTGCCACCGCATGTGCATCGATCGTGTACAGCTCCGCCTCACGTTGCGGGAAGCAGTGGAGTTGCAAGGAGCCTGCTTTGCAAGGATTGCAGTTGGGACAGCCAGTGGACTGCGAGCGTTGGGTTGCAAACGGGCTCAAGCCTGACGTTGCGGGAAGCAACTGAAAGAGTTTGTTCAGGTCCTCCAGATTTGAGAGCTTAGAAGAAGGGTACCCACTGTTTTCTGCTTATTTTAGTAGGGGAACCCTCTCAAAACAGCGGTGAGAAAGGGCTCGGTTGGGGGACCTAGTTGTGCAAAGACAGCTGTCTTAAACAAGTGAGTTTTTTGACAGGATTTCGTGTCAGTAGCTGGTAGACTGGCAGCACAAAGATATAGGTGGGCTCTCAAGATATGGGGACCCTTAAAATGGTCTGTTGGCCAATTGAATTTCCCTTGAACATCTGCAAGACCCCCCCCCCCCGCCATTTGAGCTTTATAGTCAAACTCGTGGGTAATAGTCATGTTTGGAACCCTTGCCATGGCTGTCTAAGCCTTGTATTGAGGGGTTGACAAGCAAACGGCTGCTTTGACATGCATTTGCAGGATCTTTTGCACTCGGCCACTCGGTGTGTATTCGCATCACATGGCTTCCTCGGTTAAATATATACCAAAGCTTCCGTGCTGGAATGTTTACACCCAAATGGATATGGCTGTGGGTCAAGAATAGGTGCCCAAAATGGAAACCCGGTAAATGGAACCAAGGACTAAAACCCTGCGGTCCAATTCCTGGTGGTTTGAGTTTGACCAATACCCATATGAATTTCCCGCACGGTCCGCAAAGGTCACGGATTCGTACACCTTCCATCGTTCGATGGCACGCTGGCGCGCCTTCTTCTCAGCTATCGCTTGCCGTAGTTTTGCCGGGAACTCTTGTTCCAGTTCCTGCGGCCGGAAACGCATCTGTAGGGGGGCCTTCCCAGGTAGACTGATAGGCAAGTTTTGTTGGTCATACTGTGGATGGACAAAATCCATTTCGCATCACTTTGAAAACATGGGAAACCATTCTTTGTTGGTATTTACAGGGGAATCATCATTTTAGGGTTTCTTAGGTGGTGCAGGATTTCGTCCACCCACAGTATGGATATGTAGCAGAAATTGTGGCTTACCTTCAAAGCTAACCCCAAAACAGGTACCCTAAAACCTCATCCCCAGATTCAGCTGTCGTTGTCGGAGCTGAGTTCTCCTTGCCTTTCGTCATTCCAGGGAGCCACTACGTTTGGGAGTACACTCAACAAATCAAACAAAGACCTACCACAGCATGGCAGTGTCAGTGAATCATTTGAGTAACCGCTTGACGGCAAAACAACGGAGGAGTTTGTTTCCCCTGTAAATACCAACAAACGTTATGGTTTCAACCACGGCGGTGCGAAATGGATTTCGCAACAATCCACGGAAACTTTTGCATATGTCCAAGGAACGACAGCTCTCGAGAGCCATGAAGGACTTGCGCGCCTCCACTGTACTCCAGGGGCAGTTCACCACAAAAGCGCCTCCTTCCCTGACCTGGCGGCGGCTGGATCTCATGACCCAAATTGCATGGCGAGCGCTTTGCCTTTCAAACCTGCTGAAGTTTCCACAGCGCGTGTCCAAAGCGCAACACATCGACACCTGGCAATATGCATGCCAGTCGATCTTGACTCCTGTCCGATTGCGAGAGCAAGTGAACGGCCAAGGTGGAGTCGCTGAGCGATGCTGGAAAAATACAATTGGAATACCTGGAGTCTCCATGACCCTTCAAAAATGGTTGGTCATTATCCAAAATAAAGGGGTCATGGACCCATTTGTATTTCGGGTCATGGAGACTCCAGGTATGCATGGAGAGCGCTCGCCATTGGGCGACGTATGGCCTTGGAGAGCATGTCGAACTTGGCAAGGAAGGACCTGAGTTGCCAAATTCAGCGTTGCACCTTGTGGCACCCTCCACCAGCACTTCAAGCTTCAAGGTCAGTGACGGCAAAGAAACAAATCCCATCAAGCCGCCTAGGTTTGGAGTGCCCAAGTATCTGGTATGCTTCCATTTGCTCAAGTCCCCTGGAAACAAAGCACAAAAACAAAACCATGTCCAGTATAAACTAGCTAAAAGCCAAACAGAAAACAAAACAAATGTTCTTAGGCAAATGGAAGCCATGTAGCTTCAAACATGTGCCAAGGCGACGGCCCGCCCCCGGATTTTGCGAGCAATCCTGTGCTACATGAATCACTAGATATTTCACCAAACCACATTGTAGTTGTGTCAAACTAGGGTGACCCAAAGAAATTATTGCCGTCCTTTTGGTTTTCCCTCTGAACCCCGCCTTCCCTCCAAACCTCTCCAGTCCATCAACAAAAACCGCCTCCGCTTTCTTTTTTCGCCAAGTGGGCGTGTGGTGGCAGGCCACATAGTCGGCCCCAGGGCTGCCCTCGATCTCGTACTCGCTGCGGATGGGCTTGGGCCCAAAGCCTCGGCCCCATCTCTCATCTAGGTCCAGATTTGAGAGGTTAGAATAACTTACTTGCCCCAAGGACCTGGAACTCAAAGGTGATCACCTTTTGGGACCTCTAAAAATGGACCAAAAAGGGAAAACCAAAAGGTCAAAAGGTCGGCTTTGAACAACTGAGATAAGTTAGGGTACCAACTCTTGTTCTGTCTATTTTAGTAGGGGAAACCTCCCAACCAAAGAGGGGTGAGAAAGGGCACTTCTGGTGGACCTAGTCATGGCTATCCACAGGGCTGTGGTTGAAATGGAATCGAGGCCCAAAGACGAATTGTCCCCCCACAAGGGGCGCAAATGCCCTTGTATCACAGAAGTGGAGAGACACCCCACTTGGCTGTGGCTGAAAAGTTGAAGAGCTAGGGCAAACCGCAGGTTTTAGGCTTTGGCGGTGCCAGTTTGGTGCATGTTTTTGAGCCACATCCACTTCTGTGACACAACAGAAGTGCGACGCCCAAAAACGAATTTTGCCCCCATATAGAAGAGAGATTTCCCCGAAAGTATCAGAGAGTGGAGATCAACCCCTTGCTCCCGCAACCCTACCCTCCAACACTGAAGCGCTGGACACTGAGCACCACCGGAAGACTGAACTGGAGCACTGGACACTACACTTGAACGCCCCGCATGGAACACAAGTAACATGGATCACGTTCGGCGGGGTTCTGGTTTGGACGTTCTCCTTTTAAAGGGACCTGAGTTCCATGTGACAAGGGGAGGGTACAAGGGTTTTTTATAGACCTTACTATAGCCAAAAGGAAAACCAGGTAGAACCAGCTGCCAAAATGATCTCAAACGCCAAGAATCGGTTTGGGGCGCTCAAGTGAACTCGCACTTCGCTTCCCGTTTGGCTTCGACTTCTCAAGTCCACAGGAAAGCCAGAAATGGCTCGCCCAAATTCAACGGGGTCAGATGTGTGAATCTTAACATGGGGAAGCCAATTTGGACATCAGAATTCGCTTTCTGAAAGGGACTTTTAATGACTGCCATCTGATCCTCTCTAAGACCTGGTTTCCAGTGGCTCGGATCCGGGTGGTAGCTCTCTTTCCAAGGGTCTTGACCGGTTGAAAGGATTTGAGCTGGCTTGGGACACCAGGAAGAAGCTGAGCAAGACTTGCTCCTCTGGTCTTGTGACTCTGCTCATCTCCATCCGGATGGAGCCACATCATCAAACCTTGACTTTGGAACGCTGGGACTTGCCATCTGCATTACCCTTTCTCCCACTAACATGGCATCTGTGGGAGGGATCCAGTTTCATCTTGGAGGGTAAAGTGCCGTGGCAACGTGGCAGACACAATAAAGACTTGATGACTTTAATTCGCCAAGAACCAAGGAGTTGTTCAAGGGATCTTCATGGGTGGAATCGCTCATCTTTACAAGCTGCCCTCATTGAGTGAAGCCACTTCCAAATCCGCTGCTTCCAAGCTTTAAACACATCACCCCAAATTCCCACAAAAAAAGGAAAAAGAAGAAACATCCCTATATAGCCAACCAGCCACCTCTACACCAACGAAGGGGCTCTCTCTTTTTTTTTCCCCGTCTCGCCACCTCGACCAACCGCTGTCGCGTCAGAGTCACGAAGGTGCGAGACGGTGGAGGCGCCGGCCTTCTGCGAGGAGTAGTTGAAGTGGCCCTGCGAGCATCTCTCATGCAACTGCTCGACATTGGCAGACTTCACATTGTGCAGTGGGAGCATATTCATTGTCCATTTCTCCCAAAGTTAAGGGAAAAATCAAGAAGTGACAAATTCCTTTGAGACTTTCCTGAGCATCTTTCCTATGTGGCTGTGGGGCAAAATGAAACCACCAGGAATTGGACCGCAGCTTTGAATGTCCATGTTTCCATTCACCAGGGTTCTGTTTTGGGTACCTTTTTTGGACCCACAGCCATGTGGCGATCCCTCTAAAAATCCAAGAAGTGACAGATTCCCTTTGGATTCCCTTTAGCAAAACATCCGGGCTGCCCTAATCCCTGCTGAAAGTAACTAACTTTGAGTGGGTTAAATTCGGCAATTGTTCGGTAGTCCGGGCCATGGACCGGTTAACATCTGCAGGCTAGCGGGAGCACATTAATTTTACCAAAGTTAAAGGCAACGGTTTTGGCTAAAGATCTAATCCAATAGCATTCAAGCGTCATCGTTCCATAGCTGGCACTGGCACATGTGTACCAAACCGAAGCCCGCGCAACGACTAGTGCCCACGTGATGTGAGCGGGGTGGAAGCAAGAGCAGCACACAACACGCACTACGTGAATGGACAAAATATATTTCACACCACCTAAGAAACCCTGGAATGATTCGACACCTGTAATTGCCAACAAGCGTTGTGGTTTCAGCCGTGGCTTCATTTCGCATTGCGAAATTAATTTCCTCCATCCGCAGCTACAAACCTCACACCTGTGCATCATATCAATCTAAAGCAGTGGAACCCATCTATGTCATTCCCCAAACCAAGCGATCAACAGGACACCTACTGTTGGATGAACTCCTACACCACGAAATGAAACCGTGGTTTTTCAACCGTCACGGTCTTGGTATTTACCTTGTAGAGCGAAATGGAGCAAACAGAAAACGCGTCGCATCTCTAGAAAAACGCGTCGTGTCGTATTCTCAAACCCGAACTTATGTGGTTCATTATTTCTTGCGACCCCCCAAATGTTCTTGGAGTTTGAGCAAACCTTTGGTGAGTATGTCATGTTCGAACAACTTATAAACAAAAAAAAAGCAGCCGTCGATCCCTTTCGAACGACCCCGTCGAACGACCCCGTCGTTCGCAGCCGCCGGGTCCCCGTCGACCCCTCGCGCCTGGGAGTAGAACTCCGTGCGCTCGCCGATGATGGCGGCCGCGGCCTTGTTGGCGCCCACCGTGCCGTCGGAGCCCAGGCCGAAGAAGATGGCCTGCGCGAGTCGGGGCCCTCCTTGTTCATGTTTTCATATTTTGTTTTGGGAGGGGGGGGGGGGATTCGGAAAAGACATGGCCTGTTGCCTTCTTTGTTTTTTTTTTTTTTGGGGGGGGGTGGGTGGGTGGGGGGTTCGTTTTGTTTCTTTGTTTTCTCTTTCTGGTTGGTTTTCTGGATTTTCTTTTTTGTAGGTGAGGTGGTTGTGTCATGGGAACTTGAGTGCTTGCTTTACCAACAGGAAACTCAGAGCCGAGAGCCGACTGACAAGAACCCCTAAGTTCCAGGACTACTCGGCCCCTGTCTTTTTTTTGGTTGACTGCGTAAAAAACAACACCCTTCCCTCCCGTTTTCAGGCGTACCCTGGCCTAAGACAACCTCCACCCCTAAAACACCTGTCACTAGGGGCCGGGCAGTGAAGAATAACCGCGGACATAACCTAGGACCCTGCAAGCCGCTTGCGTACCCTGCCCCCTCAAGTATATGAGGTAATCACCCAAGGATACTTCCTTGCGTCTTAAGTCGTGAACCCATTGTGGAAATTGGAAGCACTGGGCCCTGAAACGCGTGACGGAAGACTTTGAACCAACAGCTGCTTTTTTCTGCAAACATCTCACCCTGGGCCCAATATGTGTTTTAAGTTTCCACCCAATTTGTGGGTTAAAGTCTGTCAAGCCCAATGGCGGCACTTCCGATGTTGGTTTCCGCCTTTGTAAATCCGGCACCACCCGGTGGCCACGGAGAAACGTGAGCACCTTTGGAAGAAGGGGACGCAAAAAACTTTCTTTTTTTTTGGTTGGCCTGGTGTTCGTGGAAAACAAAGAGGGAACCCCCAAAAAAGCAAAAAAAAAAAAAAAGTAATTCTGGGGAAGCTTTTTTGGTAGTTGATGCCAAAAGGTGTTCCCCCCTCCAAAAATAAGGAACTTTCACGGCAGTGCTGGCACTTTCACGAGGCAGCGCTGGCACTTTGACGAACCAAAGGATGCAAAGACGTTTGAGGGTCGTCAGGCTTCCAGTTGCTTCAGTCCACTGGAAAATTGATTCCTTTCAAAGCCAAAGGGGAACATCACTTGAATATATCCTTTTCAGCCACTCGTTTCGCGTTTCGGTCCAACCCCATGGCCACGTGTCATTCGCTTTTCTCGTGGTTGGTTTCGCGTGGCGCGTTGATTTCGATTTTGTTTTCTCCGTGTCGCCTGTGTCACCTCAGGGTCCTGGGTGTTGATGATGGGCCCCACTTGGAGGGAGGTGTTCGTCACGTCGTCGTTGATGCCCACGGTGAAGTGGCGCTTGGGCACCTCGCTCGGTGCACGGATCGGTGGGCGTCGTATCGGTGGCTTGGGGGTTGAGAAGGGGTTCGATGAAAAATGGCACCCCAAGCACTGCTTCAACGGTACATGGGAGTTTAAGAAAACGGGGAAAAAACAAAACAAAAAAGGAAGTCGTTGGGTGGTGGGGGTGGGGGTGGGGCGGAAGGGGGGTTGCTGGTGAAAGAAGCGTTTTCAAGGCGGCTAATGTCGATCTGCAAAGGAAAAACGGACATGGATGGACGATCATCCGAGACTCAATGGACTCACACCTCAGTCCAAAGACATCAACTTGTTCTCCAGCTTGGACCCGTTGCATGGGGTCCGGTTCCAATTGGAGCAAGCGATCGGAACCCCTTCAACGGGCCCGCGATTGGAAGAAGACAAACGGATGGGGGAAACCACCAGTGGGCAACCTGTGGCTGCGGTAGCTTCGCATTGTCCAATGATTTGCTAGGTCCTCCAGTAGAGAGGTTACAATAAGGGCACCCTTTTTTTCTGTAGTCTATTTTAGTAGGGGAACCCTCCCCCAAAAAAGGGTAAAAGTGCACTGATGGGGGACCTAGGCTTGGTTATGTGGTACCAGGCGCCGACATAGCACGCAACGGTATGGACTATTTGCCGACCTCAGGCTCCTTGAGGCCTTGCCAAAAACGATGTGCGACGTGGAATACATGTTTGATTCCCTGTGCTCGTAAGCCGCAACCCGCGGCTTGAGCAAAGCAAACAACTCAAATTCCTGAGTGGATCGGACAGAAGAACGTCTGAGCTGGTTGTTGAGCACGTAAATAGTCTTCCTAAAAAGCAAGTCCAGGAATTCAGGGAGTGAGACGGATGATGTGGATGGATTGTCCTTGCTTGCAAGGTGCTTGTATGTGTCCGGGGCCGTGGCACGATGCGACTGGGGCCAAACGCGACCCACCACGCCAGCAACAACAACCAGACGCAAGTTTGAGTATGTTCTTCATGTCCTTCCTGCGCGAATAGATGCGCCAAAGGCAACACATAACTCAAGCAGGCATGTCCACGGGCGGGTGGCTGCGCAAAAAAAATGGAAACACCAGAAGGTGATGATGCGAAATGTTGCAGGTTCTTCCCCTACCATGGGCAAATGACGGCATCTACTTGCCCCGATGTATCCCGAACTGCCTGGCACCGATGCATCCGAGCAGCTTCATTCGACAGGTTGTCAAACACAGCCTTCACGTGGCCTCGCGCACCATGGCAAGAATTTCGGAGGATACTCGCATCCCGTAAAATCAGCCCCACTTTGGTGTTCGGGCCAAGTTAGTAAGTTGTTGGTAACCTAAGTTACTTCACACTTATGAGTTCCCCTAAGCTAACCTCATCGTACTTCAAGTGCCAATCACTTGCTAACTTTGCCGAATACCAAGGGACTCACCTCAAATGGAAGCCTTGCGATAAACGTGGAAAACTCACCCATATGGGACGAGTGGTCCACTAGCCAAGCGCTTGCAAATGGTTGCGCCGGATGGTTTCAGAGCTAGACGTCCTCGACTTTTTCTTGTCTCATGAAATGAGTTCTATGGGAAACGTGAGGAGGGGAGGATATTTTGGAATGTGTCCATCGAATCCAAATGGATTCCAACCTTGCAGCTGGTTTCCCTTCTAACTAGTCCCTAGGATCCTCAGGGCATTCTGAGGCTCAATCGTCGAAGGCATGGAATTCGGCATACAAGATACAAGCCGCATCCTCACTTCCTGTCTGCCCAAACAACATCTTATCGATTTTCTTTACCTCACCCCCCCCCCCCTTCACCCATCTCACCCCCACCCCCCAACCACCACCCACCCCCACTCCCCACCCACCACCCATCCCCCCCCACCACCCCACCACCCATGAATCACCCGGATCCGGATCCAGCCCCCGCAACGTTCTCGCGGCGAGCGGCGGGGGGCGAACTCCTTGCTGCCCAGCCCGTAGTTCCCACCCACCACCTTCTTGTAGACCCCCGCCTGCCAACGCTAACTCCGATCCGAGCCACTCGGGACACGATCCCATGGAAACGAAGAACACCCAAAACCGAGCAGAGGAATCGAGCCAACCGACTCCGATCTTGTGGAAACGAGCTTAACCCCCCCCCAAAAAAAAGAGGACAGAGGAGTCATCGTAAGTTTCGACAGCTCGAACAAATGGTTGGACAGCACCATAGATCTTGTTTTGTCAGCTCAGAAAATAGTCAGATACAGGTTTGACTCAAACTTTGGACACTCCTTGGCTGGGCTCCTTCAAATAGAATGCGAGCCAACGTCTTGGAATTTCCTGAAGCGTGTCCAAGTGGGACTTTCTCATTAAAAATAAAAACGAACGCACACGGGTGTTTTTCTTTCGGCTCACGCAATTCCAAAAAGGCAAACCAAGAAAGCCGCGATGCACAAGCTGCCGCGTGCTCTTGGAAAATCGGGTCAGAACATGGGGAAGCCACAACCAAATTCCTGGTGTTAACGTCTCAGCAGCAACCTCCAAGAAGTCGTCCACTGTTTCAAAGCCGCAATCAAAACATATCACCCTGCAGTGTCTGCTTTGTTGACCCACATCCAAAAGCCATGGTGAAAACCATGGACAGGCGACCAGCGGATACCTGGGTCTTCCGTGGGCACTTTTTTCTTGGATTTTCCCGTTTCGAGCAAAAATAACGCTCATTTCATCCAAAAACGCTCAATTGGAAAGAAAACGCTCAATTGGAAAGTGGTTCTGGTGCGGGTCCGCCGATTTCCGCTCATTTCCCGCCGATTTCCGCTCATTTCCCGCCAATTTCCGCTCATTTTCCGGGAGACAACTTGCCAAATCATGCCAAATCAAGATTTCCGTTAATTTTTAGTTTTTCCGCTCAAAATCTGAAACAAATGCCCAGAGCCCTAAAAAGTGACCAACTGGAAGACCCAGGTATCCGCACATGGGGTTTTGATTGTGGCACCTGGGGTCATGGCGTGACATGTTAATGCAATCACCAGGGACACACTAATTCCGTCCAAACAAACATTTTGTGAAAGGGGTAGACATGAGCAATGGGCAGGTCCGATGTCAGCTGCTGGTGGCCATGTCTAACTTCACCATACCCTACCAACCGAAATTAACCGAATCGGTGTTTGATCTGCAGAATGGAGACAAATTTCCCAATGGGGGATGCCCAAGCAAAGGACAGCCACTCTGAGCTTGATTGGAAGTGGGAATGTCTCAAAATAGGTGACCCCCACTGCTTGTTCTCCTGATGGTTTTTACTAAACATCCGCCAGGGTAGCCCCGAATGCTGCCGCTTGCCTCACTCATGGCCGTCAGCACATCGGCGTGCAGTGGCAATGACGGAGCCAAGTCTTCCTGGCACCGGCTGATTCACGCTGTAAAGGGAAACCAAACGGACACCGATGTTGGAAAGAGTGCCCTGGACCGGTGAATTTCGAAGAGAAGGCACAGAAAACAAGGTGCCCCTGGCGGCCGGTTGCGGGGGGGGGTACTGTGTCTAGGTCCTCCAGTAGAGAGGGTAGAATAACGGTACCATTTTTTGTCTGTCTATTTTAGTAGGGGAATCCTCCCCTAAAAAAGGGTAAAAGGCAACTACTACAAAACCTAGGACAACTGAAATCTCCTGTCACCCGAAGACATCCTTGCGCGCGCGTCGCGCGCTTCCCGGTCCTTTGTCCGGTCCAAAACTGCGATGGCCTTGACCTTGGCGAGAAGTGAAGTCCCGTCGCTTTGGGGCTCGGAAATTGCCCTTTTTAGGTTGGCTTAAATTCAAAGGGAGGCTTAAAGGCACACCAAAGGGAGACCAACGGTTAAAAGGAAACAGGTTGGTTTCAAGGGAGAAAAGGAAAATCGAAGAGCACTTTTGCGGGGCTCTCTGGCCTTTGTGCTTGCAGCTCCTCTCACATACGCTTCAACAGGCAGAGCTCGCAGGGACGCATGCCATCAGCCAAAGGTATGCTCACTTCCGACCGAGTGGATTGACCAAAAAAGTACCCAAACATTCAAGTTTCCACTAAAAATTGATCTAAGCCCAGAAAGTGACTCAAGTCCATGCACTCAGGAGCCGAGTGCGCTTGATGTTTTACTTGGCCCCAGTTGACTTTGCCCAAGCTCCGCTCCCGGAAAGCATAAACTTAAACGGCGACTTTCCAACCAGGAGGGTCCTTTTTGCCAGCTTTTGTGAGAACATTTGCGACCCCCTCAACAAGGAATGCTTCACTTCCTGGGGGGTCGATCATTTTTCCACCTTTTTGGTGGCAAAACGACCCCCGTTTCGGCGTTTCGGCTCAGCTCTGGGCGCTTTCAGGCAGCTCTGCCAAGAAGTGCTCGGTGGAGAAGGGCCGGAAAAGATGCACCTTCAAAATCCCCACCTGGGCAAAAGGCGCGGATCGCTTTGTTTGTTTAACGTGTCGGCAAACATCTGAGGACAACAAACAAGCGGTTGTCTTGAAAATGGTAACCCGGCGCGAAAGAGTGTTTTTTGTTGTTCTTTCTGGGGATGGCAACAAATCTTGGTTCCGGAAATTGGTTTGCACCCAACCAAAAAGGTTTTTTTTCACCGGAATGGCAAACACTTTGGTTATCGAAATTAAAGGCGCGATTGCTTTGAATGTTTAAGGGGATGCAACAGCAAATAATTAGTTCCCCGACATTGGCAACCCCAGAATGGCTTGAAGCGTGGCCGTTCTTCGGGGATGGCAACAAAGCGTCGGTAAGCCGAATGAGCGGTGCCCAGTGGCCAACATCACTCGACGGTAGTATAGCTATGAAGGTGTATATGGCTGTCACTGTCAAAAATATGTACCAAAAATGGCTTGCCCTGGTAAATGGAACTATGGACTAAACCTGCGGTCCAATTCCTGGTGATTTAGTTTTGACCCATACCCATTTTGACTTTGGTAGAACCTTTGAAGGTAAACAGTTTTTGTTCTGGTCACCGAAGCAACATTATGGGGCAACCAAGCTAGGTAGTAGCCTCCAACCTCACTATCCTTGCTGTTCCTCCTTTGCCACGTGCTTTTCTTGGGGCTGCCTTTTGCAACCACAACACCAAAACGCATAAAACCAATCCATCCAAAAATCACACACTAGTACACACTCCAAATAAGGGAAGCAACATCATGAATCAACACAATTACATAAATCCGACACATCAACCAAACCACCAACTGAAACAGCCTGCCCCCCCCCCAAAGGAAAACCTTAAATTAAATAGGACTAAACACACACACACACACACCAACAAAAACCCGGCCGCAATTTGTCACCTCTCCCACTTCCTCCCTCCCCGGCACCGCATGAGTCGCGATTTCATATCGGTGCCTTCTCCCCCTGGGCCCGGAGATAGTCCACCGTCTCCTCCGCTGTCTTGGCCGCCGACCCCATGAGCACCACCGCGCGCTCCGCCTCGGCGTCCGGACTCGAAGCGTCCGGATCGGCATCGGAACCGACGTCCCGCGGGAAAAGTGTCCTTTGAGGCTTTTGTTCTCGCCCTTCCGGAGAAAATGAGAACAGATATATTCCAGTGAAATGGTTTCCCTTTAAAATCAACAGTTCAGCAAATAAAAGCTAACTTATAAGGTTAATAGTGTGGTTACAAAATGGCTCAGGGATTAATTTGACACGGGCTACTAAAATTGGAACCAAAGGAACCCATCGGTTCGTAATCAGTTCTGGCTCAGCTTCACAAAAAGCCTTATGGGAAAGAACTTCCTGAAATACCCCCCCCCTATTGTGTGGGTCAGCTGAAGTGACGAAAGCTTTCTTAACCCGGGTGTGGGCTCTCGGGTGTTCACGGTCACAAAACCAACACCGATCTGCGGAGCTTTGCTAGCAGTCTCATGATCCATGATATTGAAAGGGTAAGCGGAGAACCCCAAAAACCGAATGGTTGGCCTTTTCGTGTTGCAAAAAAAAAGTGGGACAATTGGGGTGTTCTTGGGAGTTGTCCCCCCATTTCCTCCCCAAAGCGCAGTAGACTACCAATACTTTGTGTAGCTGGCCACTGCAACCAATGGCCTGGAAATGCAGCTGGCAAATGGGGCTTTGATCAAACTGGGGGCCCGCGCTATTTTGGGTGACCAAACAGGGGACATAATTATGCCACTCCGAACCGCCGATTCAAGGCAAAGAACGAAGCGGACAGTCAATCAGCTCCCCTTTTCAACCCAAAACATGGCACAACTAGACAAGGTCCTCCAGTAGAGGGGTTAGAATAAGGGTACCCTTCTTTTCTGTGGTCGATTTTAGTAGGGGAACCCTCCCCTACAAAAAAAGGGTACAGGGGCATTGGGGGACCTAGACCTAGTAAAAACAAGGGATCCTGACTTTCCAGTGGGTTTGCATTTACTTCTCCGTGTGCAGCTTGACATCCCAGCTGCGGGCCTACCATGGCTGACACCATAACGTCTGTGGGCATTTACCTCGGGGAATCGAATCATTCCGTTGGGTTTCCTCAGTGGTGCAGAGAGTTGTCATTCACGGTATGACTTTGTTGTTCTTTCTTTTTTCTTCGGGTGAAGGTGACGGGGAGCTCGTTTCCCAGAGCTCACCGCAGAACAAACAAATGCATCTCAAGCAGTGCCCACACCACCGACAGAAAGAAAGAGCCTGCGATACCAGTGTCCGGAGAGGGCCATCCACCATAGATAGCCGGAGTCAAGGTTTGCTGTTGCTGCTTACCCCAGAAACGTCACACTATCTTGAAGCAACACACCGTTTTTGGCAAGCGACAAAGCTCTGCAGGCCTTTGCTAAAGCAAGCATCATACTCCCTACCACCTCACATCTCTGGTTTTTTGAGGAATCTCTTTTCATGACCTCCTGGGCCAACCACCACCCTCCCTCCCCAACCAATCAAACAAATATGGATGCTTCTCAAACTAGGACTCTGTCCTTCAAAGCGGCAACAGTTTCCTTTCCCACCCAATTGATTCATGGCGGGTTGGTTTTTGGCCCCTCGAGCACCACCCGGCTTGGACCACCATGCGACCGCCGAAGACCCCGGCCTCCGGGTCTCCGTAGTACTCGAAGAGCTTGTACTGGCGACCGGTGATCACCGCGACCTCCGGCGAATGGCGTTGGGTTCGCTGGGCTGTGCAATGTTGACCCCATATGGCCATGGGTCAAACCCAAATCGTACCCCCAGTGAACATCCCAATCCAAACACTAAAATAGGTTCTAAAATAGGTGGTGCACCTACCCAAAATGGTACCATTGGTTTTGACTCGCAGCCATATTAGTCAACCCCTGTTTATTAATATGGGGGGTGTCCCTGGGTTTAGTGGGGAATCATCACTATTGGAGGGGAACACCCCCGTATTAATAAACTGGGTTGAGTATTATGGGGTCAACATTAAACCTTAGAACGGTTGCCGTAGAATCAGAGGTTCAAATCCCCAAACCACCCACCAAAGGGTTACCCGAATAAACCTTATGGAGGACAAAGTAAAGCCCAGGTTCTTCTTGCTGCTGAAGCCCCCCGCAAAAAGCGCGAACAGATTTGAAGTGACAGATACCCTTTAAAACCAACAGGGGAAAACAAACCATATTCTTAAGCACATGGAGGGTTGCAGAAAACCTGCTTCCCTCCAATGTGGTTTGGAGGTGTGGAGTGTGGAGGTTGGGTGGCTTCCCCTTTACCCCCTAGAAGAACCACAGGTCCCAATGCCCAACCACCAATCGAAACCACCAACTAAGGGTTACCTGGGTAAACCTTATTGAGGACAAACTAAGGCTACCCCAAATCGCGACCAAACCAAGACCAACGCTGCTCGGAGGTCATAACGGTTTAAGGCCTCACGACTTGCTGGTGCGACAAGCAGGGAATTTGGGAATGAACCTGGGGATTCCCTTAAAGGAAACCACCAGGTTGAGCGTTGCTTTTTATTCCCTACAAACTTGATTGGACAATACTCAAGCTTCTGCCGCATCCTTGCCGTGTTTTTGTTTTTTTTGCGGGCGCCCATCGCACTCGAACCAGCAAGTTGCATCTCTCTTTTTTTGGCGCTTACGACTCACCTGATCCATCACGTCTTGCACGATGCCAGGCACTGCGTCGTAGAACCTGGCCGAACCCCTGGCAGGCCCAGAAACGATGCCAAGTTTTGCTTCGCAGCAAACAAACGTGGCAAACAAGCCATGGGATGGTCCTGAAACAAAAAAGAGATAACAACACAGCCAGTGTTGGTGTCCGCGTTGCGGCCATGGCACACCCCGCAAAGTGTGCTTGGCCCAGCCCTTGGCTAATCCTTGCATTCTTGCAACAAAAAGGCAGCAACATTAGGCAAAGCCACTGGGTTGTCCATTGAGTTTCCGCTGAAACAACCAATGATCACTAGCTTTCTTCCAGTCTGCAACAAGTCGCAAATCATTGCAAGTTCAAACCACCTTCGAAAGGCGCGCTGCCTTTAGCTGGTACTTGTAGTCTACAAAGGACTTCACTTGCGGCCTCACGTCTATTCTGCGATGCGCCCTCTGTCGCCTATGAAAAAAAAACGCGGCGAAGCCCGCGCCTGTTCGCCGAAACGGCGGACTGGTAGTACGTCTGCCTGGGACAAAGCATGCTGAGTTTTCATTCCGTTGTCCAAATACCGCGGCTTGTACGCTGCGCATTGATTCAACCTCAATCAATGCAGAAGCTAACAAGGAAGGACATCCACTAGGTCCTCCAGTAGAGAGGTTAGAATAAGGGTACGCTTTTGTTTCTGTAGTCCATTTTAGTAGGGGAGCCCTCGCAACCAAAAAAGGGGAGAGAAGGGCACCTAGCTGTGGGACCTTGTCCAGAGGCCGGCTCAACAACGCCATGTCTGCTTGCCCATTGACCTCTCTCTCTCTCTCTGCCAGGTGCGCCCCACGCACTGTCTCCCCTCGGCCCTGAGCCAACGTTGTTGCTGGAAAGCGTGCAAGCATGCGATGTGAGCCATGGTCAAACTTACGAACATTCTCTTTGAAGGACATGGGACAATTATTCCCTGATTTGTGTGAGGGGAAACTGGACCCCACCTCATGCAAGACGCACTTTCAACGCATGCGATGGGCGGTTGCGTCTGTTGGAGCATTTCCGCAAACATCACCTCAAAACGAAGCTCACTAATCAAAGTGGCAACCAACAAGTCATGTTTAAACAGGCTTAACAGGGACATACCCGGAAAACTCTCAGCTGGATTCCGAACTCTGCAAATTGGGCCATAGCATGTAAGTTACCAAAGTGGCCTTACCAGGATGAGCTGTTTCAGTCTCCAACAACATGATCCGTTGGAGGCGGTTTGCTTGGCTTGGGAGTTGTGAAGGAAGTGTCGAAGCAACGGGTCTCACAGTCTGCCTGCACGACGTGGCAAATAACTACTCTGCAACCCCGAGCCAGGGTGTTGTTTCACCTGCACGTCTTGCCATATTCCCTCTACGGGCGATCCCTGTCATTCTTTGAAACAGTCCAATGACCCAACGGCCCCACAAGGGATACTTGTATCTTCCTTCGAAACATCACCCGGCAGAAGTTTGTTTTTGCTACGTTCGGCGGGCGCCTTTGTTCGGCGGGCAGTGACATGCTGTATTTCACAGCGTGCTCCAACTAAAATGCACTTGCTTTACACCGGCGTCAACATTCCCAGCATCGTGGTTGATCCCCCCCCACATCGCCCTGGCATCGGGAAGGTTGAGGGTTGGTTTAGTGCTGGTTCAGTGCTGGTGTTCGCAGCCTTTGTTGGCAAAGACCCCAAAGCCTTCAGATGCTCAAACAAAAAAACTGGAACACCAGAAAGGGGTCTCTTGAGACGGACCAAGCAAACAACGCTAGAAAAAGGGCCTCTTGACACGGACTCACCCCTTGGTGGGGAAAAACGGGAACCCCCAAAAACAGGGCCCCTTGAAACCCCCCCCCCTTATGCCGGGATCCAGGTGAAGCCCTGAGGCCGCGATCCGCATCCAGGTGCCCGGGCGGATCCTGGCCGAGGCCGCGCATCATGGGGTGCTGGGGGTTGAGGCCTCGCTGCCGGAAGGTGTCCAACTCATCCCAGGGCACGATGCTCCTCCGAGGACTTGTTTTTCCGAAATGTTCGGAAGAAGGAGCGCGAGTTCCGTGTTCCGCGGGCGGGAGGCTGGGGGCATGATCTTCAGTTGTGTGGGGGCATGATGTTGGACGAGTTTGTCCGGAGTTGATGTTTCCGGAGTTGATGTTTCACTGCTGGAATAAGGCATGTTGAAATCAAGTGCCTTCAACATGACAGAGCTCCGCTCGTGAAGCACTCATGCTCACGTTGTGGTCATACACATCGGCAGCACAACAACAGAACGCCGGCGTTGGATTCACCTTGAAAGGGACATGAATCCCCACCCGCCACTTCAATTTGCTTAAGCCGCCTGGAACAAACTATGTCCAGTAGTGATAAATTATCTTTAAAGCCAACAGGGAAGCATAAAAAAAAGATAACTAACTAGGTCCTCCAGTAGAGAGGTTAGAATAAAGGTACCAACTTTTTCTGTAGTCTATTTTAGTAGGGGAACCCTCCCACGCACAAATGGTAAAAGGGCACTATTGGGGGACCTAGAATGGCAAGGGCTTTCCTTTGGTTTCCCAAAAATTCCAAAAGCGGAGTCCACCGAAAAAGACGGGTGATCTGAGAATCAAGTCCCTCATATGTGTCTAAATTGGGGGGGCCTCCTAAAAAGGTTGGCTTCCTTTTGGTGGGTTTCTTTGCGCCAAACAAAAGGCGGGAGGGGGACTCGAATCCCAGAACTCACATGCGGGCGAGTGTCTTCATGGTGCTGTAGGGGATCGGCTTCACGCACTCAATCACACCCGAGGTGCGCCTGAAAGCTTCTGGTGCTGAACAGCGGGTTGCGAAAAGAAGGCGCTGGCACCATGGAACCATGGAGCAGCTTCCCGGCCAGCGTTGCTTCAACCCTCTTCCGTTTGAAGCTCCCTCTCCCTCTCTCTCTCCCTTTTTTCTCCCTCCCTCCCTCCTCCCTCCCTCCCTCCCTCCCTCCCTCTCTCCCACTTGTTTGATTTCCCAAGCACCTCTCTCTCCTTGCCCCCTTTCTTGGCTTGGTCCCAACAAATCCCCAACCCCCCCAGGATCTCACGCTCGGCATGTCGCATCCCGCACCCTCGGCCCGTCACGGACCGCCCGAGGACCCGAGGCGTGGGCGTGCCATCGAAGAAGTGCACGAAGGGCACCGAGGCCCTCAGCGACGCCAGGTGCGCCACGAGGCCCAGATCCATCACCTCCAGCCACACGGGTCCCAAGAGCCAGGAGAGAGAGAGGCCCACAAAGCTCCGCACGGAAGGAAGTAGCAAAAAACCCGGAGGTTCAGAAATACGTCAAGGGAACCACCTGGAACAGAAAAAAGCCATGAACCAAAGAAAAGGGGATTTGTAGCGGCCAGCAAGGAAGTCGCTTCAGGACATGCCAAAAATATAATATCGGAGCTTCGGAGGTCAGCTTTTTCTCGCTTGCCTTTAAGGGACCTGGACAATTGGGAAAAAAAAAGAGCCACCTTTCGGCACCTCTAATTACTGAAAATGGGCGCGTGCAACATGGGAACACCGTCCACGGATCCAAAATTGGTGGGCTTTGGGAGACTGAGACAAGCCAAAGAAGCCGAGTTTCTCATCGGTTTCCACTTTTGGTTTCAAGTTGTGTGAACTTGATTCAAGCAAGTACAGTATATTCCCCCGGATTGCCAGCAGTATACTGCGCCTTTTATTGACTTCAAGCATGAAGTAAAGTATAAATTCCCCCGGGTTGCCAGCAGTATAATGAGCCTATTGGCTCTTGGCACAATGTGGAATTGGCAGATTCATCAGATAGATGTAGATTCCGCTTGTCTGAACAGTACGAGTGAGTACGACATCTGCTTCTCAATTCCTGATGCATACGACAAATGCAACCATGAAACGCATCCCAACCGTAAGGAACTCTTTGGTTGCCGTGCTCTGAAGCTAGACAAACTAGAGAAAGTCTATTCTGACATACCAAGTCCCCACCTTTCTTGACGGGGGGCAAGCATCATGTTTGTCTGAACTGAAAACAGGGAAGTCGCCAAGGTTGGGGGGGAGGGGGTTCCCTATTTTTTTGTTGTCGAAATAGGGGAAGCCCCTCCACCAAAAAAGAGAGGCTCTCCTTTGGTTCCCTAAACACCCTAAAATGGGTACCTTCAAAACACATACCCAAACCAAACCAAACAACCAAACAGCGATGCATGCTGAATGGCTTTGAACTTCACAATCCTCGCAAGGTCTTGGGGGCGTATGAAAGGGAAACCAAGTGGAAACCGCTATATGTTGGGAGCACACCCTCCGACGCCCTGCCTCCTGGGGGTTGTGAGCACTCAACAGCGCGCAGCCGGTCGAACGCACCTAGAGCGCGAGAAAGCCGTCGGACTGGCCACCCGTGGACCAAACTTCTTGTTTATCAGTATGAGTTTTCCGAAGGTCTAGCAATTTGATTGGTTGGAACCACCTCCAGGGTGGGTGGACATGAATTTTGTTTCACTTCATTGATGCGCACCCTTTGGGGTTTTGGGACCCATTCAAACTCGCCGCTTCAGACTTGCGCTCCGATCTGACGGCTACCAAGTGATTGGACATGGTAAGAAGCAGGGGGTTGGTGACACATATCTTTGATTTGTCGCAAGATCTAGCCCAATCAACCAGGTCCCTTGGTGCAAAACAGGGTGGGTCTGAGGAAAAAGGCTCCTTTTGGCTTACTTTGGTCCTTCTGGCTCGCCTTTTCGTTTTCCTTTTTGGTTTCCCCTGGATCATTTAGCACCCAGGTCCGAAGGGTCGATGATCCACACTTGAGTTCGACGACAGGCAGAGTGCAGGCAGATTGCCAAGTGCAGGCGGGTCTCGATGTGGTCATCCCCCGAAATTTTGGACCTCTCGAAGGTACGTTCAACGCAGACTTGGACACCTGACATGGAGCCCATAAAGCCTCCAAGGAATCCTCATACCTCCTGTTGGGGTCGCTGTTTGCTTCCAGTCACAAAAGTTGCCCTGGTGGGTTCGAACAATATCAGGGTTTCCTCCATTTTCGATAAGAAGATGGAACCTCCATTGTGGCAAATTGATTGACTCAAGGGGGAAGCCAGTGACCCCTTACAACTTTGGGAGGTCCCTTAAAAAAACTCAGGGGCCCCTGTGGGCCTCAGTGTTGCAGGACCCCCCGCAGATTGAAGCGGTCCACTGGCGAGTGACAAGGAGTCTACACATGGAACCCGCCAACGGGTCCCGCTTAAGGAAAGAACTCTTCCTTAGAAACCCATGTTACTGTGACGGGAGGGTAATTACCAGTTTCTCATATGAGTGGATTGCCAACAAAAAAAAGGTCCAAACTTTGTGTTTACCTCTAGAATGGTCCAAACCCAAAAAGTGACTAAAGTCCAGGAACTCAGGGAGGGAGGTAATCTCCGTCGGAGACCCGCAAACAGGAAGGTCCTAAGGTACTCTTTCAGAACCCCTCAGTGAGGTTCCAGGTACGGGGTACCAAAACTGGGGCTGCCTTCAGATCCACTGCAACAAGCGACTCACTTTTAGTGGGTGAAATTCGGACACCAAAAAGACTAAACCAAGCAGAAAGATCAAAAAAGCTAAGTTGAACCCAACCAAAAAGATCAAAAAAGCTAAGTTGAAACCACCCAAAAAGATCAAACAAGCTAAGTTGAACCCAACCAAAAATATCAAAAAAGCTAAGTTGAACCCCACCAAAAAGATCAAAAAAGCTAAGTTGAACCCACCCAAAAAGATCAAAAAAGCTAAGTTGAACCCCACCAAACAGATCAAAAAAGCAAAGTTGAACCCAACCAAAAAGATCTAAAAAGCTAAGTTGAACCCAACCAAAAAGATCAAAAAAGCTAAGTTGAACCCAACCAAAAAGATCTAAAAAGCTAAGTTGAACCCAACCAAAAATATCAAAAAAGCTAAGTTGAACCCCACCAAAAAGATCTAAAAAGCTAAGTTGAACCCACCCAAAAAGATCAAAAAAGCTAAGTTGAACCCAACCAAAAAGATCAAAAAAGCTAAGTTGAACCCAACCAAAAATATCAAGAAAGCTAAGTGAAACCCCACCCAAAAAGATCAAAAAAGCTAAGTTGAACCCACCCAAAAAGATCAAAAAAGCTTAGTTGAACCCCACCAAAAAGATCAAAAAAGCTAAGTTGAACCCAACCAAAAAGATCAAAAAAGCTAAGTTGAACCCCACCAAAAAGATCAAAAAAGCTAAGTTGAACCCAACCAAAAAGATCTAAAAAGCTAAGTTGAACCCAACCAAAAAGATCAAAAAAGCTTAGTTGAACCCAACCAAAAAGATCAAAAAAGCTAAGTTGAACCCAACCCAAAAAGATCAAAAAAGCTAAGTTGAACCCAACCCAAAAAGATCAAAAAAGCTAAGTTGAACCCAACCAAAAAGATCTAAAAAGCTAAGTTGAACCCAACCAAAAAGATCAAAAAAGCTTAGTTGGACCCCACCAAAAAGATCAAAAAAGCTAAGTTGAAACCACCCAAAAATATCAAAAAAGCTAAGTTGAACCCCACCAAAAAGATCAAAAAAGCTAAGTTGAACCCAACCAAAAAGATCAAAAAAGCTAAGTTGAACCCACCCAAAAAGATCAAAAAAGCTAAGTTGAACCCAACCAAAAATATCAAAAAAGCTAAGTTGAACCCAACCCAAAAAGATCAAAAAAGCTAAGTTGAACCCCACCAAAAAGATCTAAAAAGCTAAGTTGAACCCAACCAAAAAGGTCAAAAAAGCTAAGTTGAACCCACCCAAAAAGATCAAAAAAGCTAAGTTGAACCCACCCAAAAAGATCAAAAAAGCTTAGTTGAACCCCAGCAAAAAGATCAAAAAAGCTAAGTTGAACCCAACCAAAAAGATCAAAAAAGCTAAGTTGAACCCCACCAAAAAGATCAAAAAAGCTAAGTTGAACCCAACCAAAAAGATCAAAAAAGCTAAGTTGAACCCAACCAAAAAGATCAAAAAAGCGAAGTTGAACCCAACCAAAAAGATCAAAACAGCTAAGTTGAACCCAACCAAAAAGATCAAAAAAGCTAAGTTGAACCCCACCAAAAAGATCAAAAAAGCTAAGTTGAACCCAACCAAAAAGATCAAAACAAATCTGAGTTGAACCAACCAGATGGCCTTCGGCGGGCGCCACCAAGCAACAAAAAAAAACTCTCCGGAGACGCTGAGGAAAGGCCGAAGCCGAGCCGAGGCGCCGCCATGACGTCCGAGTGGTCGCAGAAGATGGAGAGGGACTGGCGCGCCAAGGCGCGGGCGGAGACATGGAACACCGCAGGCAGCAGCTCACCGGCGCAGAGGTACCTCTGAAAAAAAGGGGTGGGGCTAAGGAATCCCTAAGTAATTGAGGAACCCCTAAGTATTATTCTAGGTCCTCCAGATTTGAGAGGTTAGAATAAGTTGGTACCCTTTTTTTCTGTAGTCTATTTTAGTAGGGAAACCCTCTCCGGCCAAAAAAGGGGTAACAGGGCACTACTGGGGTCTCATTCGGGAAGGGGGGGGGGCCTGCCCTAGGTATTATGAAGGAACCCCTAAGGAATCCTAAGGATTAATGAACCCCTAGGTATTATGAAGGGTAGCTTCCCCTAACGATGTCTGGAGATCTGAAAAACCCGAACGAACCCGAAACGAACTCTCAACTACCCACCCCCCACTGTATCGGTGGATGCCCCGTTCGCCGTACTTGCTTTTTCCCCACAGTAGGCGTCCTTGTTGGTTTGATGGAAAATAGCGGGCAATGAGGGAAAATTCGGTTAAAACATCTAGGGCCATCTGCTTTCCCACCAAAGGATACTTTATCACTCGTGGAAGATTCCCTTGGCCACTCACAGAAAGTATCGCAGAAAGTACATCGGAAGCAGAATCCGGAAGTGAGATTGTCTTTGTAGGGGGACCTCCCAAAAAGGCGTCCTTCGTTCTTTTCTTTGGCTTCTCTTAACCAGGAAGTCAGTCGAAGAACAAATCGGACCCGCAACGGTTTTGCTGGAGTGAGTCCCTTCCCCATTAAGGTGTGTCTTCTTTTTCGGGGACTCAAGCAAGGCTTCTTTATTTCCCCTTTCAAGCCGAGTGAAAAGAAGAAATCGAACCCCCAACAATGGCGCAAAAAGGGCGCCCTCGAAAAAAGAGAAAAAAACACCACTCCCAATGGAGGAAGCGAGAGGAAGAATAAGTCGTGGGCTGAGAGGGCCCAACCAACGGCCTTGTTGTTTCTCCCTTTCAATGCAGGGAGTGAGAAGCAGAAAATCATCGGCTGGGGCGCATGTTGGGCGCACGCCTGTTCTCTTTCCACCCACCCTCAAAAAATCCAACACAAGACACCCACCTAAAAGAAAGAGAGGAGTAACCCAGTGGGCTGGGGCGCATGTTGGGGATCATCAGCAGCAGGCCCTGGGAGGCCGTGAAGGTGGTGCACAGCGCGCCGCCCGACAGCGCACCGTGCAGGGCACCCGCCTCGGAAGCGCCGGGTGCCGGGGGGATGGGGATCACGGCCCAAGGGGGGCGGGGCAAGCAAGGTGGATGTGTACCTATACACGTTGTACACGTATAGATATATACAGATAAATATATATATATATATATGTATATATATATATATACACTATATCTATATGGTATCATATTATATTATATATTATGTAGCTATACATGGTACGGATACATACATCTTATACAAGTATATCATACGTATCTATATATTATGTAGACCTAGACCCAGATAGTCTTGTCGTATACATCATACTAGTCGGAGCATGAAGTCTGATAACAAATTCCGACACCGGCGACTTTCTCACAGCAGTCCGGTGGCTCACGAATGAATGCTGAGCTACGCTACATAAATACGTGGTGTGTCGTTTGAGGGTACCAATCGTTGCCTTGGCTTAAAGGGACATCAAACGAAGTGCAACTTTCGTTGGCCTGCTTGGCTTAAAGGGATACCACAATGTGAAAGGTTTGACTTCGCCAGGTGAGTTTAATTGTGAATGGTTGGCACAGTGACAGGTAGTTTCCCACCGTTGAGTGACTGACCAGAGTCCCCAAATGAGTTTCCTCCCCCAACAAAAAGGGTGGTTTGGAGCCCTGTGGTTTGCTGGTTGAGGCGTTCCCCAGTTTTTTCCCCTGCAAAAGCCGTTTCACATCCCCAAGGCTCCAAACCACCACCTAGGAGGTTGCCTGACAGGGGAAGGAGGTGGCAACTCGCTGATGCCCATCCGCAAGCGCAGCCACCACGTGCACAAAAAAAAACGCTGAAACAAGTGTGGGACCCAGGCAGCAATATTGTATACTGAGCTGAATGATTACAAAGAGTCTGCTCCTATAATCATGACCAAATGTGGCTTCAAGTATGGGTGTCTCCAAATACGGGAACCCCAAAAATTGGTGTTTGCCTTGTGGCTTCCCTTCACAAGCAACCTAAAATGGGTACCCTCAAAAAAGGACACTCCCGTCTTATATCATCCCATTCGAGGCAACCAGCCGTCGACCAGAGATCACTGCCAAGGAGCAGAACCCAGCTCGGACTGCATCTGCCTCACCTAACATCGCCAAGGCTTCGGCCGTTTTCCATATACTTACGTCACGAGGTCCTCGAACTGATGTGAACATACATATCCGCAAGTTCCGGCGGCCTTTTGTGCCGCTTCGTGAAAAGACACTTTATTCACCCGTGTCATGAACAAATGTTTTGGTTCTGCAAAACCAGCTGTTTCGCAAAGTGCTCACCAACGGCCGCATGTTGGTCGGGAGAAGTTGTTGCTTGCACGGGAAATATATTATCGTCATGAGTGTTGCATATTTATATTTATACATGCATATATATATATACATATATATATATATATGTCAGTGTTTCTGCACTGCATGTTTGATCTAAACAAATGCATTTTAGTCCGAACGACGAGATCACAGATGCGTGGCTGGTCCATCTTCAACTAGCAGAGTCACTCCTAGCTTGAAATGTGCCAAATGTGTGTGTGTGTGAAAACAAGGGGGACACACACCCCCCCCAAACGAAGAATTCCCTCCGTAACAACAAGAGTGAAAGGGTTCTTTTCAGGCTTATTCCAGCCCGACATTTGTAAGCTTTCCTCTGGCGGTTTGGTGGCTTGGGAGGTTAGAGAGCAGGCTTTCCAATTTTCCCTCTACAAGAACCAGCGTTCAAATCCCCAAGCCATCATCCCCAAGCCATCATCCCCAATCCCTGGCCCGAATTCAGCGTCTGTGGGCTCCAGAAGCATCAGCTAATGCGACAAGGAAACTCACCCCGTCCCATCGTGTTCATCCCTAAACTAAAGCAGGCAAACACGAAGATACTTGACACTTCCGCCCAAACTTTGCTCAACCACGGCCTTTTGGCGAAGAAGCACGTCGACCTTATGTAGAAGGAGCGATGAGGCAAACTTGAGGCGAACATGGTTTCAGACGCAATAAGAGACATGCCAGCCAGAAGGCTCAGGATCTTACACAATAGCGAAGTAGTGTTCGAATCTTTGATGACCTGTAAGCTTCAGAAGGCTTGACCGCATCTATTCATGAAGCACCAAGCACACAAGCTCAGCAACACCAGTCCCGGCGCAGATTGGCAAGCCACCTTGACCTGTTGTCCAAACACGTTCTTCCGCCCGGCGGTTGCGAACTTATCCATGGTCTCACCCATACTCGTGGACGGGGAGATGGGGTAGATGAAAGACACGTCACCTGAGTCTCGGCTCCACGGAATACATGGCAATGCCTGACATAGGTATGATAGGGGGAGCCGTTACAAGGAAAATGGTCCAATCCAGGGCCCCACTGTCAGGATCCATGTTAGTTGGTGGGAGAGTAACCATGAGGATGTACCAAATGTTGACATCGTAAACTTATGTTGTGAATCAATATCTACATCTCCACAGAGTTTCACCAATGATGTGACTTTGTCGATCAAATTGCTTCCAGGGAAGAATCTTTATCCAACAATGTGATGGCAAGAGTCGTCCGCCTGAACACGCGGAACTTGCTTTGGAAGGCCCAAAACGGTGCGCTCTGTAACATGCCCTCAGCACAAGACAAGCGCCTGCCACCTTGCATGGGGCACTCAGTCTTCATTTTGGCATTCATGCCAGCCCTCTGCATCTGCCAATACCCGTTCAAAGAACACTTAACAGAGACCCACACACACACACAACCAAAAAAAACTAAAGCTAATCAAACAGAAGGTATAAAAACATAATAGGGACACACGCAGACACACAGACCAAACGGAACGTATGAAAACCTAGTAGGGACGCGCACACACAAACCAAAATAACAAACAACAACCATGGGTTAAAATCTAAATCGTACCCCCAGTGAACATCCCAATCCCCACTAAAATCCCGACTAACATGGGTGGTGAATTCACCTACCCCAACATGGGATCCCAAAACGGTTTTGACAACCACGGCCATATTCCAGCCGCTGCTTGGCCCACAAAAAACCTCCTTGCCGCGGGGCTCATAGCGTAGGCCACGTGTGCGGCAGCGGTGTTCCCATCGATGGCACGCTCGGACTTGCCCTCGTGAGAGAGCATGGGCATGTCGATGGAACCTGCCAGGATCCAACGCGCGTGAGCCGTTTGAGGCACTTCTCATGAGGCAACGACTCTTTCTGGAAGGCTATGAGACCAATGTGGACTCCACTTTGATTGAAATACTGCGAGAAGCTTGACATCTACTGTATTTGTGTTTTCATGCGGGTATGATTTCATGATGCGCCAGAAAAAGAAGTGGGTGACTTTTTTCCAGTCTGGCAAGTCATAGCATCACAAAGGGCTAGGTTTCAAAGTGTGACCTAGTCACAAGCACTGCCCAGCGATCTTGGTGGCAATTTGGCCCGACTGCCCATTTGCCGCCTGGCTTTTTTGGTTGTACTATGGGTATGGGTCAAAATCAAGCCAGCAGAAAACCGCCGGTTTCAGTCCTTGGTTCCATGTAGCCGGGGCAAGCCATTTTGGGGTTACCCGATTTTTTACCCACAGCATGTGTCAGCACAGCTTATATTTGGGTTTGTTCGGGGCTATCCGTTTCCCTTCGGGTTTCCATATCCATGGCTGTAGATCTTCTCCGAAGGCTTGGCGGATTGCTTCGAAGCTCTGCGTGGCAGCTATCCGGCGAAATTCGGCGTCTGAGTTGTCGCTCTAGGCCCCTGGCGACTGGATTTGATCTTCTTTGCAAAGGACAGGGTCGCGCCGGCTTGCGTCATCCTCGGCTGGCGCGTTAAAATCGACATGGGCTTCTGGGCTTGCCCAAGGGACTCGCTCGGAGAGAAACACGTCGAAACAGCGCCAAACTACGCCAAAGTCAAGCAGAGCAGCTGTGAAGGCCGAGCACAACCGCTCATCTACATCAGAGTTTCTATTTCTGTCATTGGACCGGCCGTCTTTCAGAGCTGTCACACCTGCTTAGCCTAACTGCTGCAGAAGCTAAAGGCCAATTCTCTCGTCTTGTTCACCACCAGATATTCAATCCAACAAATCATGTCGGCTTTGGATTCATCCAGACGGAAGTTCCTCACACCCGCAACTCAACAGCAAATGATGTCACTACTTGCAGTCGCAGCGGCGCACGTGCTGCGCTGTCAGAAGTTTGGGACACTTGCGTGGACGCATACTTGAGCGCCTGGTGCAGTTGACAGGAGGAAACCACAAGACAAAAGCGTAGCTTACTTGCAGACTGAAACCCCAGACAAACATGATGTCGCGTTCTGTGACATATCCTCACTCCAGATTTCACATTCCACGTGCCACCGCCAAACCTAGATATCTGTGGCTCGAATCCATCGGGAGCTGCTAGGAAGTGCCAAGTGCCCGCCCCACGACTTGTCTCTTCAGATGAGCAAACAATGACAAGTTACCATCATCGACGTTGGAAGGTGAGCAAAAATATAAGGTTTGGCAGTTCAGTGGTTGGATTTCAACCGCTATACCCCAGTGAGCAAAAATGGGGAAAAATGTCTCCCAACAACAACCAAGTTACACCCAGTGATTCCATGTCTCAGCTTTGTTGCCAAGGGACCGGGATCGGGGATTGACCAGTCGCAGGATCGCATGGCTGGAGTGTAACGAACGAAGCTTGTTTGGCCTCTTTGGCACGGCTTTCAAGTGCACTCCTCAACTGAATTGATGCCCCCCATGCTTCTCATCCATCGTTCTTTTCAGAACAGCCCACATTTTCACTGGCTTTGGGACATTTTCTAAGCACATTTATTCTTGAACAGAAAGGTGAGAAAAGCAGAGCTCTCGCCCCCTCCGGTCCGCAGTCGCTTTTAAGGCCTTCTGGAAGGGGCAAGGTACTCAAGTGGTCAGCATGCGCAAGTTCTGGCGTTTCCCTCCGCCTGCTTCGCGGCATTTCCACCCTTCACCATCTTGAAAAAGAGCTTGGCTGGAACCTGGCGGATTGGTCGATGCGAGTGCTGCGGCCGGGTCGTTCGGCGATTTCAGGGTGACCCCTTGAATTGGTAAAGCATGGGCTTCCTTCAAGATGCCAATGCGAAAGCTTCAGTGCAAGCCGAATTCGGATTTGCCGAGCCAGCCTAAGGGGTAGCCTTAAGCACTTCTCGCCCAAAAAAAACTCTTTGGTCCGAGTGGCTCCGCAGTGAACGCGGCTCAAAGCATTATGCAAAACTGTCATTTAGCCACATGGCGCATTCCTCATGACGTTTTCTCTCGCTTCGGTGCATGCGTTTCCCTGTTTCCGGGCAGGCAGTGTTGCAAACCCGGGAGCCCGGACAGGAACGTGTGCACAAGCAAGGAAGCTCCTGGCATCACGGATGCAACTGTGTCCACAGCAAATTCCTTGTCGCCAAAACTGATTACATCATCTGGTGCTTCACTCGTGTCCATCATGTCCAACTATGATCCAGCTGAGGCCACATCGACGCAACAGATTACTTGACTTCTGCATGCTGCATGCAGTCAGACATCCACAAACCGTCAGAAACCGGCTCCTGCGCTAGGGAACGCTTGCAGGGGCTCGTGTCGCACAAAATGGGCTACGCGGCGCGGCCGGTCTGATGCAGCATGATCACACGAGCAGAGGTTGAACCACTCACGAAAGAGCGGTATCTGCCGATAGTCATGCGATATAACCGGTTGCATATAACCCGCAAGATATGTTGTACCGGTTCATCTTGAATGTCCATTTTGACGTACAGCGTTTGAAGAAGCAATACCTCCTTTGCTCCTTTGGAGGAGGGTAATTAATCTCCTTACAAACGTCACCAAACTGCAGTTTCCTTTGTGGGGGGGTCTGGTTGAAGGGATTGAAGGTTGACCTTGGCACAGGTCAGCGTCTGCCCTCCCCTTAGACTCATACCATGAGCTCTGTGCGCTGGGCAAATCACAACTCCAGCGTTCTGACACCTAATGTTGGGGTCTTCCCAACTTTTAAGTCCCCCTTAGAAGTGTCCTTTGGGTCTTTCTCCAAATAGGGGCCCCGTGACATTGTTGGCCTCCTGATGTCCATTTCAGCACCAACCAAAAGGGCGTCCTTTTGGAGCAACTCCTTTGATTCTTTCGATTGTAACACATGGGTGTGGCTCAAAATTAAACAATCGGAGGGGCAAACCGCAGGTTTTGGTCCATGTTTCCACTTACAAGGGCAACCCATTTTGGAATTTTCCGGCTTGTTGCGCCACTGCCACCTGTCACCCCAAGCGCCGGTCGCCATCAAAGGCGTAGGTGTTGCGGATGCGCAACTCCTCGGGGCCTCGGGTCGGCGCTGGCAACGGACCATAGGCGCCCGAAAATGCCGAAGCTAACTCCTGGGGTTCAAGCCTTCATTAAATCAACGGGGGTTAAACATTTAATAGAACCACCATGATTGGCCAAAGAGCTTTCATCATCCAAATTGGGTCAACCTTTCATTTAATGGGGGGGTGAACCCCAGGGTTTCTCGCTAGGCATAGTTGGGGCCTTGTTTCGACACACGGGCACTGCAGGAGAAAAGGGTACCTTGAAAGATTGAAAGGCGGCGAAGGCGTCCATCTCTTGGGACTGCTCCTAACCTTCAACTGCCCAAGTTTTTCTTGTGGCTCATTTGTCCTCCGCAAGGCGGGGGCCTTCAGTGGCTGGGAAGCTATCCGAGAAGCCCCATGGATTGCACGGAGATCCTAGAAAAGCTTGCCTAGAAAACGCCACTTCTCCGGGGACCTGAATCTGGGGAGTAAAGGGTTTAATTACAGCAGTGAATTCTGGCTGTATTTGAAGCCTTTATTCATCAGATTCAGGTCCCACCCCCTTGAGTAAAGGGTTTGAAGCTTGGAATTCACATGGCCATGGGTCAAAAGCCCGTACCCCCAGCGAACATCCCAATCCCAACTAAAATAGACTAAAATGGGTGGTGCAGGATCCCTCACAGCCACATGTTCGGCTCCGCTGCTTCCATCGCCCGTCTTGGGATTTGGTGGGTCGAGGGGCTCATCTTCAGCGCTGCGGCGAGGTGCACGAGGTACGCCTCCGCCACCAAGAGCCCTGGCCGGAAAAGGAATCCCAGAGCCAAGGGAAAAAACATGGGCACCACTTGGCCATGGGTCAAAAGCCAAATCGTACCCCCAGCGAACATCCCAGTCCCCACTAAAATGAGTGGAGAATTCACCTACCCCAAAATGGGATCCCAAAACGGTTTTGACAACCACAGCCACTCTTGTTTTTGGCCCCCCTCCCACACAAAGGAAAAGCCCCCTCCCAGAAATGGGGCAAGTTTTGGGGCACCACTTTCTGTTTGGTGGCAGTTGATCCTACATGGGAAAACGCCCCCCGCCTCCCAAAAAAGGAAACCAGGGCATCGCGGAATCTGCACCAAACGTGGCACCCCTCCCAAAAAAGGAAAGCCCCCTCCCAAAAGTGGGAACATATTTCTGGGCACTTGATCCGAAATGGAAACTCGTCTTCCAGAAGGAGGTTGTTCACGGCCGTGCTTGTTCGCCTGCTGGTTTACTGGGCAGGAAAAGCAAATACGAGCTGTGTTGGGTCTTGACTCAAATGCAGACACCTCCAAACATAAGCTTCAAAGTTGGTCAACAGAACGGGTCAGGTCTGTAGACCCCACCAATGGCCCTTGAAGGGTTACTCCCCTGCAGATTAACGGGGCTCCTCCAAAAAACTGTCCTGTTTGTGGGAGTCCATGTCGTGAATCTTCAGGGGAGTAGAGCTGTTTCAAAACTATGAAACGTGTTGCTGCACTGCACCTATAATAATAATTGCTAGCTGTGCACTGGATATCGTTTTTTGAATGCATATGGAATATGGCAGAATATGGATGCCTGTGCGGTGCCAACTGACTTATCCCATCCCATCCGCACAATTGTGGACAGCCCATCGTGCCCCATACAACGAAGGCGCCTTGACTCTTGAGACTGAAGCGGTACCAAATGCAGCAGTGCATTCTACAGAGGATATCTGGCTGACACTTCACAGCACATTGCTTGGGCGGAACATGTAGCGCGGCTCGCAAACATCCCAGAAAGACACACTCACATTCAGCAAGCTAACATGTATACAGCCAGGAAGCTGTAAAATAGCATTGATCCCGCGCGAACAAACGCTTCATTTCTTTTCACGCTCTCTGCCGCTGCCAGCAACGCGCGTGTGCGTGTGCAGTTGCCTGCTTGCATCGTGGGCGTGTGTGCGGGTTGGGTGTGTGATCAGCTCTTGAGGGCCGCCCCCACCGGTCAAAACAGCAGCAACAAACGCAAGCCTTGCGGCCCTCCGAAGCCGCGGAACGCGGTGTTGGACCTTGGAAACAGGCAGTCAACTGTCAGTTTGACATCGCATGGGGCAGCGAATGAAAGAAGGGTGTCACGTCCCCAGCAAAAACCAGGGGCGGTTTTCCCTCCCTGAAAATCAGCTTCTGCTTTGCCTGTTAGGGCTCTGTGCTTTGTCATGGTCTGAAACCTGTTGCAGCTCCAGCAGTTTGGTATGCTCGAAGGATACATGTCTAGGTCCTCCAGTAGAGAGGTTAGAAGAAGGCTACCAACTTTTTTCTCTAGTCTATTTTAGTAGGGGAATCCTCCCCCAAAAAAGAATAAGAAAGGGCACTACTGGGGCACCTAGAAATGCGAAGTCCTCTTGGCCCCAAGCGAGGTGTGCGTGAGGCACATAAAGCCCTCCACTCGCACCTAAGCTGAAGGTGGCCGGTATTGCCGTGGATCCACAACCATATTTACGTGTCAACATTCGATCTACCCTCTATGGACACGAGGTTGCTCTGGGCTTTGGCAAATCTAGTGAGTCCCATGTCTCTGCAAACATGGATGCAGACTACTCACGACTTTTTCAAAAACCATGACACATTTGGTATCAAGCTTGGAGCGCCTGGCAGTTGCACAGCTTGCCATCTGGAACCAAGGCCCTGGCATTGGGAATCTTGTAGCAACCGTCACCTGCCATAGTCAGAGTTGCGAACGCACCGCCCTGAACGAGAAGCATGAAAACTCCAAAGCAAGCTCTTGAATCACGTGCGCAGAGAATATGGTTCGGTCAGTGCCAGCCTTTCACAGACGCAAGCACACCAACACACGAGCACGCGCAAACAGGCGCACTAACAAACAACTACATACACAAAATCACATTGTGAAACACTAACACACAAACACAATCAGAACACGCGCACAGACATAAATGTGGATACAAACACGAACGCGCAAACACAAGCACACACACACACAACCCAAGCAAACACACATACAATTGTGAACAAACAAACCAGTCAAACAATTAGCGCACCAGAAGACCGAAACAAACAAACACACAAGCAAACCAACAAACAAACAAGCAAGCAAAACAGCTAACAAACAAACAAACAAAGAAACAAACAAACAAACAAACAAACAAAATAAACAAAACAAACACACAAACACCCAAACAATCACACAAACCAACCAACCAACAAACAAACCAACCAACAAACAAAGCAAAACAAACAAAACAAACACACAAACACACAAACAAACAAACACACAAACAAACAAACAAACAAACAAACAAACAAAGCAAGCAAGCAAGCAAGCAAGCAAGCAAGCAAAACAAGCAACCAAACAAACAAACACAACACAAACAAGCAAACAAACAAACAAACAAACAAACAAACAAACAAACAACAAACAAACAAACAAACAATCAATCAATCAATCAATCAATCAATCAATCAATCAATCAAATCAATCAAACAAACAAACAAACAAACGACCAAACAAACAAACAAAAACAAACAAACAAATAAGCAAGCAAGCGGCAAAGCAAGCAAGCAAGCAAGCAAGCAAGCAAGCAAGCAAGCAAGCAAGCAAGCGAGCAAGCAAGCGAGCAAGCAAGCAAGCAAGCAAACAACCAAGCACACCATCAAACAACAACCAAAAAAAACAGCACAGCAAATGTCTGCTGGGTTGAAAGGTAAACTTGAAGGAACACCAAACCGGGCAATCGTAAGCCAGCCAAAATGACTTCAGCTACGCCCAAATCGCCACCCCCTAAAGCTTAGTGTGGTACCCACTCAACGTAGTGGCTGGCTGCATGGCTGTTCCCATTGACCCCCTTCACCCCTGGAGTTTAGCGGGACCTGAACCGACAAAACGTCGATGGCTGGCTGCATGGCTGCTCCCATTCAACCCCCCCCCCAACCCCAGCAACCCCCCGAAACCCCCGAAACCCCCGAAACCCCCGAAACCACCCAAACCCCCCAAACTCCCCAAACCACCCCCAAAACCCCCCAAACCCCCCCACCCCTGGGGTGGCTTTGGGTTGCTTCCCAAGTCCGCCAGGTGGCTGTGGAAGAGCGCTCGCCCCATGACCGGCTCGGTGAGGTCCATGGAGTACCCGGCCTCGCGGATCCGAACACTTGGCTTTTTTCTACGGAAACCAAAAGGGATCCGGAATGAGAGCACCAACTCTTTTTTTTTCTGTAGTCTATTCTTGTAGTCTATTCTTGTAGAGGATAGAATAAGCCAACAGGGAAACATAAAACAAAAAAAAAAAAACGTATTCTTAACTAGGTCCTCCAGAGCGAGGATAGAATGAGAGCACCAACTTCCTTTTTGTTCTCCGTTTTTTTTCTGCAGCCTCCCCCCCAAAAAAGGGTGAGAAAGGGCACTACTGGGGGACCTAGGCCAAAGGGTTCCTCATAGACACTGACAACCTAAAAAACATCATTTCAGTGACAACCACCTGGCTAAAAGGGTCTGATTTGAAGGGCGCAGATTGGGAAAGCGAGTGGACCAAGGAAACATCCAAGGCTGTGTGCGCTGTCAGAATGAGGGCATGGCTCCTGTCAAGGAGCCTGGAAAGTGTGTCCATTTGGAACCTTGGGTATCACAGTTGCCGTTCCCACAACCCTTC
>CAUJNA010003355.1:320000-327500 GCA_963377175.1 Effrenium voratum
GTGAATGCAACGCGCGCATGCCAAGTTCTGTTTGGACGATTGTCAGTTGGCAGAATTACCTCACTAAAAGCCAGTTGCTCAAGGTGCATGCGTTGCTCTTGTCCGCCAAAGCGCCACTCCTCCGCACATCGCGGAAAAAATCCTCTGGTGCTCGCGCATCGGGAGGCTACTCATGGTGCAAACGAAGCTCGTCCCTGCACTTAAGCGAGACCTTTGCGCATCCACAGCACGACTCCCTTGCGGAGATTTCTAAATTGCTGCGACCAAGTCGGAAATCAATTACGCGACGCTGTGTTGCCGATGGGCCGTCCATGACTGCAAGACCTGCCACCCGGACGCCGATCGGGAGCATCTGATCGGCACAAGCGTGCGTTTGCCATAGGGCATGGCGCAGTGAGGAACCCGGCCATCGAAGTGACGTCCACAACCACCGGCTTTGCTCGCCCAGGCCTATGGCCAGTATACGAATGCTTCGCGTCAAGACTCAGAGTCAAGTTGCTAGTTGCATGCTGCATTTTGCAAGCTTCTTGGTGGCAGACCGTGATGCTGCAAACCTCTGAGCGAGCAACCAACAGCCGTGTGGGGAGGGTTTTCCAAAATACCCATCCATCAATGTGAAGGCCAATCCCAGATTGGCACACAACTTCCATGGAACTATTGCTTCATATTGTTGCCAAAACTGTCAATGTCTCCTTGAGTACCTCGTTCGGTCCAAGACCATGTGACCTTTGTCATACAGCCATGCCATGTGAAAGGTCCAAATCGGTCTTTGCCATAGCTTTCAGGAACCATCTGTGAACCTGGTGTAGCCAAATTGTGCGGTAGGCCTCCACACGACTCACACTCGATTGGTTATTGTTTCCGTGTCCGTGTTTGTACCGGCGCTTGCATTTCCGATCATCGTGCTTGATGCAAATGAACAGAACCCGCAAACTCGTTCAAACGACAGCCATCACCTGCTGGAATTTCAGAGACCTCTAGAAGTTGGCCAATCGGCACAATGTCGAGCCGACAAGGAGACTAGTCACATAGGCCGTGCACGTAGGATCGGGCCACGGACACCCGATCCATAGAGCCCCAAACGTGGGAAGCATCCCACTAATAAGTTCTGGAATTCCCGGAACGACTGAAGCACTTCATGAATTTGATTGGTCCCCCGCCCCCTCCCCAAACAAAATACAAACATGGACAGCTCCACCGTGAAAAAAACATATAACTCCCCGGCCCCTGATCAATTCATTCCTCCCGTGGCTTGGATTGGCGCCAAGCAAAAAAATGAAAAATGCCCATCCCTTTTTGGTTTAAACATACCCGTCCCCTTTTGGGTTAACATCCAAGAAAAACATCCCCTTTTGGTTTAAGAAAATACCCGTCCCCTTTTGGTTTAAAACAATACCCATCCCCTTTGTGGTTCCATTTGGATTCGGCTTAGAAACTATGGGCTGTGTAGCGCCCATAAAAACCACTTTCCAAAGGATGAGAGAGCTCGGAGCCTCGCCCACTCGTGGAAACCACACCACCTCAACTGCAAGTGAACCTGTTGATCTTGCCTCTGAACTTGTTTAACACAGGGGGTAAGTTCAAGGACGGAATGCCACTGATTCACATCCACTACCATTGGAAGTGGGTCAAACCTGTGACGGCCAGCACAGCTCTTGCACATCCCTTGTTCCTCGGCTCAGTGACCGAAAGCCCACAGTGTGTTGCTCTATGTTTCCTCCTCCCTCCTAGCACGATCATTGCAGTATGGTTGTGTCAAAAGGAAGTACTTAAAATGGCTTGCCCTAGCAAATGGATGACCTAAAACCTGCGGTCCAATTCCTGGTGGTTGATTTTGACCCATACCCATATGGATTCAAAGCTATGGAAGGTTTATGGCCCAAAATGGTCCTTCTTGGGCCTCACATAGTCACTGTTGATGGCTCCCCTGGCTATGGCTCAGCTCATGAAACATGATCCTCGCGGCCTAGGAAAGAGACCGAGGAACCGAGGCATTGCACGTCGCAATGCCATGCTTGGCCGCGAAAGAAAGTGTTTTGAGGGACAACTTGGATGACCCCATCTAGGTGAGAATAACATCCCCAGTGAGGTCCCCTAAATGGGTCATACCAAGGATAACCCCCTCTCAGGAAACTTACCATCGGGGATATGAGTTATTTTATGCACCAAGCGGGGTTTGAAGGACGGCATTCTCCGTCCTTGCCACCGAAGCCACCACCCATGCGCTTCACCTTGCAAACCACCTGCGGCGGATGGTGCTCAAGAATCATGATCAAGTGAAAGCCAGGTTTCCCAAAGGGGACATGGGCGCATTGCTGCTCACGAATAGGATCACAAACGACGAGCTTCTCTTACAAGTGTGTTTTTCTTCTGCAGTCGTCAAGGTTCAGTTTTTTCTTCTGCTGCGTTTTCTTTTTTTTGTCTGCTGTTTTTCTTCTCTGATTGTGTACACAGGGCACTGTTTACATGGGAAGCAACTGTCAGGCAAGCATGCTGTGCTTTAAAGCGGTACTCATTTGGGCAGTTGCTCAGATCTAAGCACGGCTAAATCCAGCCGATGCTCTCCTCTGGGTGCCAAAACTGAATCGCTCTTGAGGTGGATGGACGCAATTCTGCCCCACTTTGAAACCATGGGAAGCCTTGGTTTGTAGGTATTCACAGGGGATGTATCATTCCAGGGCTTCTTAGGTGGTGGACACTAGCTCTCCTTTGGGCTTGCATTCAAATTCCACGGGAAAAAGAGAGCAACTGTCCTCTTCTCTTTGGGCTTCCTTTCAGGAATTTCAAAGCACACTTGGGCCACCTCACGTTTGGGCATTCCCCAATCCCCCATTCGCGGGGGAAAACTCGAAGCAAATCATCTGGCCCCTTTAAAACAAAATCCTTTAGGGAAACCTGACCAAAAAAGTCCCCAAACTCTGTATTTACCACTAAAATATGGTATTCGCCAAACAGGTCCAAAGTCCATGAGCTCAATCTCAAGTGAGAATTTGGCCGCTCTCCACCTAACATAGCACCTCACAGAGGGTCGCTTCAAGAGGAAATTGATCTTCCAGGAAGCTATGCTAGTAAACTGAACTGGGCTGCCCTAACATCCCCTGCTAAAAGTTGAGGATAAATGGAAACCCCCCACGAAACGCCAAAAGGCTAAAAAGCTAAGAGGATGGCTAGGAGCCACCAAGTGACGTGAGAATTTAGCGCTTGTCATTTTGCCGGGCCTTGCTGCAAGGGATCCCGCACACGTTGGCCGCGAACTTCTGGGTCTTGTTCGCCGCTTGAGTGGAGCAGTGCACCGTCAGCCTGGGAAATTTCCCATGGCGCGGCTTCGTCCGATCGCGCGGAAAAAATGGGTCCAGTGTTTCCATTTGGCTGTGGGTCAAAAATGGACTAGCCCAAAATGGCTTGCCCTGGTAAATGGAAACAAGCACTAAACCAGCGGTTTCATAGTGGTTTAATTTTGACCCATGCCCATTTTAGTACGCTCCTGCTGGCCAACATGCAAGAAAGCTCACGGTCCTTCGTGTGCTCAGTACCTTTTAGCAACATGTCACAGTTACCCTGGTGGTTTAAAGGAGCTTTCCACTGCATCCCAAAAGGCAATCTTGAGACCCCCTCCGTTGCAAACGCAACAAGCCAGAAGATAAAACCTGGCCCTCGAGGCATTCTTGGAAGAGACCACAAACCCAGGATTTGCATCTCTGTTTGGGTCAGGTGACCAAACATGCAGGCGTTGCAGGGGATTCACGTGCTCAAATTCCAAGAGGTGCCGTGCCCATGGCGGACGAAGAAGGCTTTGCGAAGCATGGACACGTTGTGTTTCATTACATGGTAAAATATAAGCAGTGCAAACGAAGCATGCTTCTCTGATACCAAACCGACAGCCTTCATGGTTGATGACAGAAGCCCAAGGTTCGTTCGGAAAGTACTAAAGCCCCTATGAAAGACCCGCAGGTTGATTAATGGTGTGTGTGTGTGAGTGTGTCCCCCTTTTAGCGGAAATCCGTGACTGTTGCCGGTGTTCCCCCTGGTGAACAGGATTGATGTATTAATCGAGGGTTCCCATTATCCGAATCAACCAGGGAGTAGAATCTGAGTAGAACCCCAACCAACTTGGCCAACAAATGGTTTGAGTGCTGCTCATTTCTTCAGTTCAAGCCAGTCAGCCCATATGGGCTACCTTAAAACAGGTAACCCGTACATTTGGTGTTTCGTTTGATTCCCTTACAATAATCGCCCCAACAAGGGGTACCATCCAAAAAGGACCATCAACAAACAGGCACACCCATATCAATCCAACCTCTGACAGTCAGTGGCTCTATATATATAGTAATGCTGTGGATGGACACAAAATCTGCACCACTTTTAATGCATGGGACACTATTTGTTGGTATTTTCAGGAAATCATCATTCCAGGGATCCTGAGGTGGTGCAGGATTTCGTCCATCCACAGTATGTATAGTGGTTGTGTCATCTGGCTGCCTCCCCCTTGTCCCTTCAGCGACTTGGAGGTGAAGCCCCTACGATTTCTTCGACATCTCCGGCCCCGGCTCATCGCTCTCACCAGGGACCGCCAAGGCTGCATTGCACTCCAGGTAGAAATGCTCCTCTCGCGCGCCCACTTTCGGCTTCTCTGCAACTCTTTCGGCTTGAAGCAAGCCTAGTCAGTGGTCGCAGCCCCGCATTTTTTTGGGGGGGAAATTCCGGATGCCATTGAAGGATTGCCAAGTGAAGACCTGACTCAAAGGGCAAACGATTGAAAAGGTGTCAGGTATGGGTTTTAGAGCTATGAATGCTTATACACCAGGAATATGACCTTGAAAGGCCGTATATACCCTGGTACAAGCAACCTCCATTAAAAAAAAACAAAAAAAACCATAGGGCCATGGGTCAAAAGCCCGTACCCCCAGTGAACACCCAATCCCCACTAAAATAGACTAAAATGGGTGGTGCACCTACCCCAAAATGGTACCATTGGTTTTGACCCACACCCATAGCTGAACATGCCATTTGATTCAAGTCTTCCCGCACGACCAGAGCGGCAAACGCAAGACGCTCCTGGCCGCCCATACGGACGTCGCCCTCCACCACCACGGAATCGGGCCTTTGGCTCGGAAGCATCCGAAGGTTGGCATGTGGTTGGGCTCCAGAAGTGCACCAATGCCATTTTTGTTTTGTGGTTTTGTACTTTTTTGTTTTGTTTGCAACCTTTTGTTGTTTTGCACCTTTCTCGCAGGGGCAACCTTTTTAGGTTGGCACCCATGACTTTTTTTGTTTTGTTGTTTTCTCGCAGGGGAAACCTAAAGCTTTGGGAAGCCTTGGGCGACTTCCATACCACCGACTGGTCAAATCAAAATGCGCTTCCCGGCTCTGCCTTCCTGGGCACTGAGGTTTGGCATTGCCGGTGACCACGGAGGGCCATAACCTTTCTATGGCTCCCCCTATGGCCGTAAATCAACTTTTTGAAGCGCTCTTCAGCCCTGTACATCGAGCTGCTTTTGTTGCCCCGGCGAAGAAACCAACACATGGCTTGGTTCACCGAATTGGCGTTCTTTCCTCAACACGGAAAAAGAAGGCAGGCTGCAGCCAACAATGGGTCATCGGATTTTGAAACATTGAACTTGTCTGCATGCAATATCAAAATGCATACTCATCTTATTGTTCCACTAGGGTTGCATATTGGACTGACGTGAAAGAGCAGATACTCCTCAAGTGTGCGCGTATCAGTTGCAGCTCCCTGAAACGCGGGACACAAACCTGCTGAGACTTGAGCATCTTGAAGGCCGCGTCCACGTCCCCGTCCTGCAAAGCAGGTCTCCATCAGTGGCTCAAAATGGTCTTTCAAGCTTGTTAGGTCACCGTCATCCCTTTCCGGTGCAGTCCTGTCGCCAGCTCCTTGCATCATGACCCACAGCGGGGTATATGCACATGGGAATGCACATGATGGAGCTGCTTCAATGCTTCCTACTTGCTGTCTGTTGTGTTCAAGTGTGCAAGGCCGGAAACTTCACAACGCCAATTGACAGCACGCTGCTCCCTCTGTTGCCTTTTGACGATGCCTCGCGACCCAATTCTTTGGACTCCAAACTTGTCTTCTGACCCTGAAACAGGCTTGCCCATACGTCGCGTACGGCATACGTCCCCTGCGAGGCTGGACAGGTGATGTTCAATCCCGTCACAACGGCACATATAACTTCCATTTGGTTAAACCCCCTGGAATAAAGAAAACAAACAAACAATACTTCCAGTAGTGATAATTTCCTTTTAACACCAACAAGGGAAAACACAAAACATATTCTTTTCAGCAAATGGAAGATAAGAACCCCTGCTCAACCAGGAAAAGAAGAAACTTGAGAACCAAAGCACGCGACCCTCTCGCCTCGATCTTGAGGACCTTGTCTTTGAAGCTGTTCGCCTTGATAGCGTCCTGGACAGGAGTTGCCTGGCTTGTTTCTATGGCTTCCGTCTCAAGATCCAAACAGAGCGCATAATTTGGGGAGACATGCCGCCAACCTGCCTCCAGCACGTGCTTTATTTGAGGGTTACACTTTCTGAAGGGTTGAACAGCCTCCATTTTTGCTTGGAAAGAATGAACATATTTCCAGTAGTGATAGATTCCCGTCAAAACCCACCGGGACCGCTCAAGCCGTCCCGTGGTGAACCTCAAAAACTGTGCGAGTGATCCCCACCCAAAGGTTGGCACATGACGCAGTCCTCAACTGTGATGACGGCATCCAGGTCGGAGTACTGCACCTGCCAAAGAGCCAAAGAGGGAAATATGGGTGGGAGACCAAACAGAAACCAGGTTGTTCCCTACGTTATCATATATGTGGACATCAGGAACATGTCAAACACTTACAACTCAAGGACCTTCATCATTGATGAGCTTGAGAAACAAATGTCCAGAAATATGCGAGTGAGATTCAACTGCATCTAACAGGTTCAATGCGGCTTTCCTTTGGAGAACCTTTTAAGAAAGGCGTTTCAAATCAGCAATGGTCAAAACGCCTTGTTGCGTGTTGGGTCATGGTTTCCTCAAAATAAATATTGCTCATGGTTGCCTTAAAAACCTATTGATCGGTTGATGACCATCCCTAGCCCCAAGCAGAGGAACAACAGACCGTGGCACAAATGGCCAAAGCTTCTCAAATCAAATGACTGCGCCTCCAAAAACGAGATGTCTCATTGGGCACCGGATTGAACCGGTATTGACACACACACACACACTGAAATGGGCTTATCCTCAAGAGGGGCCGCCTTAGCTATACTGATTTGAATCAGGCTACCGATTCACGACCTCCCAGCTGCATGTTTCACCCATGTATTTGTTTGGCAAGCCACTTCGTGCGCAGATCTACTGTGATTTTTTGTAAGCTGTGACCATACTTAGCGCATCAGGAGAAGCTACCTCCCTTGTTTGGCTAGCTCCAACGCGCCTTGACAAGCCGCGCAGCCTTCTCTGCTGCCTGTCAGTGGCTTTGCAGGCCCCCCAATGTGGATAGT